>BHFT01040393.1:0-13915 GCA_004320025.1 Laticauda laticaudata
CCCCGAAATTTTGCTTGTCCGCTGTGTCCTTTATGCATACGTTTTGCGTCCGTCGGCCAGTGGGACCTAGCCTTTAGCTGTTGTGGTCTCGACTTCAAATGATGTAGCATAGTTCTTCAAAAGAAGCATGATAGCAGGAAATCTGGCACTCACTTTGGGATTTTATTCTAGATGTTATTTATAAACATCTAACACCAATTCTATAGAGTCTGGCAAGACTAAGAATACTCCATTTAATTTTTTTTATAACTGAGTAGCTATTGTCTCCTGACATGACTGACACCTATCACTATCAGCTCTCAGGGCCATCAGTAAAATTTTAGAAGTGGTATATGTGATTTATCTCATTCTTGGAAAGAAAGATGGAGGACAATGGTGTTATCCTTTAGATGCACCTACCTAATAAATAAAAACAATCTACTGCAATTTTCAGAATCCAACTTAAAGCAGACATCACTTTCATACCCTTGTTTGACATTCCTTTTTGAAAGAAACACATAAACACACAAATCTCCTTTTTTTCCTTGACGCATTTAATACAATGTGGGCAACAGTTTGCTGTTTGCTATCTGCCTGTGCCCTTTGCAATTAAAACCTTGATAAAATCACACATTTTGCGTGTTCAGTCGAAGCATTGCTAATTTCACTCAAGGTGCAAAAATGCTTCCATCACGAACATTATGGCAATTTGTCACATTCTTTACGTGTTATATTTGTGGAATATCACCTCTCTGGGCTTATTGTCACAGGCTATATTCATGGATTTATCTTTGAAATCATTTGAAAAGGTTAATTTGTATATAATCTTGAATTTGCCTCCAAACATTTTGCTACTTCCAAAACACCACCTAACACTGATTTAGGAACTCAACGCTCTTGCTTCTTTTAAAACTGTTCATTGCTACACACAATAACTGGAAGAGTGCAGAGCCAGCAACACAACATGGAAAATAATAAATTTGCAAAATACAAAGGGCAAATGGTAATTTGCATTGGAAGTCAACATTAAAGGAAATTTAGCTTGTGTGAATCAGGGATTTTTACAAAGGCAAAATGGATTATAAGGAAATGCAGAAGAATATTGTCATACAAAGAACACTAAACTATGTTTAAGAAAATGTTTTTATAATCCGCATTCTTCTTTTTCCTCCAAAGGCCAAAGTCACAACACAATGCAAAGAAGTATCAAGTAGAATTTGCAGACATGGAAAAACTAGTTCCCAGTTATAGATAAACAATTATTCCCCCCACCCCACCCCCTGTATTACAGACAGCACACGTGGCTATTATTTGCCTCTGCACAATTCAATATCACTTTCTTGCAAAAACCCATATTCCTGGCCAGTGCATGTAAGATAAATTACTGCACAAAACTGGCAATTTAAGAGATAGATCAACTCTTCATTTTTGCAAAGTGGTTTGATCTGCCTCTCTGTATTCCTGAATATCCAAACTTTACAATCAAATTGGAACATATGTATGGCAGCAAAGAACAAAAAAGGATGATCAGGGAATTAGAAACAAAGACCTATGAAGTGAGATTGAAAAAAATGGGAATATTTAGTCTTGAGAATAAAAGAGTTAGAAGAACTGTGACAGTTCTCTCCCAATAACTGAAAGGATATCATGAAGAAAGCCAAAATTGGATCTTTATTGTTAGTGCAAGACATAGGTTATGGGAGGAGGTATACTCTTGCAGCTGGATGTTAGGAAAAAAGGCAGTTTGACAGTGGAACCAATTTCTCAGATAGCAGTAGATCCCTTTTGCTGGAAATGCTTATTTTTTTTTAAAAAAATGCTTAAATGTTTAGTCTAGCGATTAAGGCATTAGGCTGGAAACCAGGAGAGTGTGAATTCTAGTCCTACCTCAGTGATGAAAGTCAGCTGCAGTGGTAGGATTCAAATTTTTTTACTACCGGTTCTGTGGGTATGGCTTGGTGGGTGTGACTGGGTGGGTGTGGCTATCTGGTCAGGTGACTGGGGGCTAAAAAGACAAAAACTTACTTTCTGGAGCAGGGGGTTGGACTAGATGACATCCAGATACATTCCAGCCCTGGATTGTTGTGCTGTTTCAAAGCCTCCTCTGAAGTGCATCTAGTGCCAAGGTTTGTGGTCCTTCCTTCCTCTGCTTTTTCCCTCGTCCTTCTCTGTTAGATCGCGGGGAAAAAAAGAGACTGAAGACCAGTGTGACCTTCAGCTCTTTATTCGGTTCCTGGAATCAGCCTAACTGCGGAGCCGCAGCAGCCTTTTTTATAGCGGATGCTCGTGGCTCGCAGCCAATGACGGTTCCTTGAATTCCCCGTCACTCAGGCGGCCCAATCACAGGGCGACAATTGTTAACCAATCACCGTCACTTGAAGAACCAATCATATTGCTATATTTGTGGACCAATCAGAAAAGGGTATTTCAAGTATGCTAATATAGAACACCCCTCCCCACTTGGTTTAGTCCAACCTACATTACGTAGTCCGTAAGTTAGGCGGGGCTTTTATGGTGTCTAATTTGACCTGTGCAGCCTCAGTTGTTTGTTTGTCTTCGCCTGGTTCGGATGGGGATGGCTGTTTCTTCCTTGTCCATTCTCCATTAGAACCTCCTGGAAGGTAGAGTTGGCCCATGCCGCTCCCGCCTTGGCTCTATCTGGTGCTGGTAGCAGCGTAGGGCTCGGCCACTCCCTTCCGGATGCGCTTCTTCTTTGTTTTTTCCGCTGCCTGGTTCCTTCTCTTACCCAAAAGTCATCTCCAGGTTAAGTACTTGGTGGTTTCTTTCTGGGATTACTGATGAAGTTAGTTGGTGGGTTGTTGTTAGTGTTTGTGCGGTGTTTCTTGTGCCAGTGGAGGGTCTCCCCCTCCCCTCTTATTTCATGTTTGAGGGCGTCTCTTCCCCCCTCTGGTTCTGGATTATGCATTTATAAATTATTATTTAATGTTTGCATTGTTTCATGGCAGTGTGTGTATGTTCTTTTTCTTCGTACCTGGGATTGATTAGTGGTTCTTTCTAATGTTCGTGACCTCAGGTGATCCATGTTGTCTCCTCCAAGCTTCTTCCGTCATTCGTTTTCTAGTCTGTTGACCTGGGTCCTAGTTAACCTGGGTTATTGTTTGCCAGTATCCATTAGTGGGTGCCTGTGGAGATTTTTTGCATAGACCAGCGTCCCCTGTTCTGAAATGTGCAGCTGTTACTCGAGGGAGTCTGCTGGTTTTTCAGGGGCTGTTGGTGGGGTGTTAATCTCTCTTGGCGATCTTAATTTTCTGCCCAACAATAGATAGTTCCTGCTGGGGCTTTTATTAGTTGTTGGTGTTAGGGTGTGATGGTTGTATTGTTAGATTTTGTAGATTTTTTTCTTGTATATTCCCCCATGCTACTTCTCTATAGTCTCTTTTCGGTATATTGGACCATGCATTCCTGCCTCCCATTGTAGCCAGGCAACTTCCGGTGCTGTCAAGGTATGCCTTATACATGTTCGGCGAGAACTTTTCAAAATGTTAATGCCGTGAACTGTGGCCCGATATCTTGAAACCAAATAGATCCAGCAACCCATGTGTTGCAAACTAACTTCCTAAACTGTCTAATGATAGGCTTCTTGTTGTTTGTGGACTTTCATGATGCTTACCTTAAACCAATTTGAGTAAGATCTACTATATTAGAAATTCAGCCCTGCGAAAATCTATGTATATTTCTCGACCAGGCGGCCCTCAGGTTTTCCCAGTCGAGCAAAGGTGCGGCAGGGGCGTGTAGGTCTGGATTTTTGGCATTGTGTTGCACATTTTCCAACCCATTCTCCCAATATCCTATCCATTCCCTAGGCCACACATACATACCTGGCGTGTTCCTTCATGCAAGATATCCAGTACTTGTTCTTTGAGTAGTTCCAGTATGACTACCCGATCCCCTCATACGTATTACAACTTTTAACATTGAGAGTTCCCATCTGGTCTGTTCTGGAATGGTTTAAAAGTGTCGTCAGTCTCATTTTCTTGGCCAATTCTTTTCCTACCCAGTTTAAATCTGGCCATCTTTTTGCCTCTTTGCAGTTTCTTTCGCAATGTCTGGCTGTTGGTTATCTTGGGTAGGTTTGGGTAATGTTTCAATTCTGTTTTTAGCGTGGATGTGGTGGTGCCGGGTCGGCTTCCCAGTTTCGGGGCAGGGGAGAACGGCTTCAGGCTGTCAGCATGTAATATGTCCATCCCTGGCCGGTGGATTAATTTGTAATTGTATGCGGCAAGAACTCAGACCACCTCATCATTCATTGGTGACCAGTATGTTGGGGGTGCCTTGTTCCTGCCGGGAGTTATTCCCAACGAGCAGCTTGTGGTCTGTAATTAGTGAAAAAGTCCTGCCATTAGAAGTATCATGAAATCGCTTGACTCCAATTATCCTGCTAGTGCTCTCTCTGTCCAATTGCCTGTAGTTTCTGTTCTTGCTTTGGACAGCGGTTTTGGAATTAGGAAACGGCCAATTGGCGCTTCTCTCCCATCTGTAGAGGTGTGGCTGAGTACGGCTCCGACGCCAAATTGGTTTGATGTGTCGCAGGTGACTGTCAGTGCAATGCTTTTCGCTTTGTATTGAATTAACACAGATTCGGATGTCAGCAAGTCTTTTATTTTCTGAACGCGGCCTCTTCTCATCGTCCCCACGGTCCAGGTAGGCTTGTTTTTTCTTATTTTCCCCAGTAAATTTTCTGTGTAGTGGTTCACATTATTGCCTTCTGTGGCAGAAAGACATTTAGAAATTTATGAGTCCCAAAAATGCTTGTAAGTCTGGTTTATTTTTGGACCTGGAGCTTCTTTTATTGCTTTGATTTTCTGGTCCGTTGGGTGTGGATGGCCATCTTTATCTATAGGTACCCCAGGAATTTCAACATTTAGAGGTGGTCTAACTGGCATTTTTCTTTTTTAACTTTAGATCCCGCCTCTTGGAATCTGTTGTAAGACTTCTCTAAGGCAGCTTTCCAGTTGGTTCTTGTTCACTAGCTGATCCAGCATGTCAACTGAATATGGGGACCACCCCTTTTATTCCTTGTAGTAAAAGGAATAAATTTTATTCCATTCAAGTTTTGGAAACCCCGGGGCCACGCTACTCCAAATTGCAGGTCTTTTGCAACTGAATGCCCCCCTGTGAGTCACCATGTTTGTGCTCTGCTGTTTCCTGCGGGTTGACTGGCAATGCTGGTACGCTTGTGCGAAGGTAGAGCTTATGCAAAAGACCTTGCCTCCCCCCAATGAATGTAACAGTTGTTAGCACCACGGAACGGGTTATGCACTTTGTTGCTAGTGGCATGGTTGAGGGTGGCCTATATAATCTCCGCAGATTCTCATAGGACCCATCTGGCTTTATCAGGTCACAATTGGGCGTTTCCCACCTTGCGTGGTGCTATTGTTTCCAAATACCCCCTGTGTGATGAGTTTATTCAATTGTTGCATCGATTTTTCGTTTTTAATGCCGAAAGGGACTTCGCCTTGCCTTTAACTTGATTGGAGGATATGTTCGGATTTCAAATTAAACGAATAGGGGATCCTCAGTACTTGCTAGTTTTCCATCGAATACACGTCCTGGAAATCTCTCATCAGGCTCTCCTTTCCAGTCTGTTCGCTGATTGCTGTTGATTCCGGTTCACTCCGATTCCCAGGGACTCGAACCATTCGAGTCCCGCGTAGGCTTGGGTTGATCCCAGTTCTACGATGGTTAGTGGGGACAGGAATTTCTGTGTGCTTCTGGAATTTAACTTGGAAGTGTCAAGTCTGAACTAGGGGATCTGTTTTCCCTTGTAGTTCTTGAGGCGTCAGGTTTTTGGCTCCTCCAGTTCCGTTCTTTGTATTGCTCGGTATCAGTCTCTTAAGTGTGTTCCATGATACCATAAGACAGGTATGAACCAGAGGTCACTTCCATCTCGCATTGTTGTGCCTTCGATGTTGATTTTCACATGCTACTTCGGGCATGCGTGTGCTCAAGTGCGCATGGTTTATCGTTTTGGTTGTGTCTCTTCCTTTCTGTAAAGTTTTGTTTGAGCTGTTTGTTTCTTGTTTTCTCAACTTCAATGGCCCCCTGCTGTCTTTCTTTTGTTCTGGAGCGGTGGTGCTGTCTCTTCGTCGTGTCTGGGGCTGTAGCTCTTTTTGCTTCTGCAAGCACCCTTGCTATGTGTCCCCATCTCTCGCAGTGCCAGCAAACCGCATCTTAGGAAATTGGCACTCGGAATGGTGGGTGGGTCTCCTCCGCACCCGCACACTGGAACCGACTTACATTCTCTTTCTCTCACATCTGTTTCGTTCCGATTGGAGGTCTGTGTATTTCCTCTCCTCATCGGTTGGTTTTGACACAGACTCGAAGTCCTTGTGTGCATGGTGGTCTTATGGTTGCCCTCTGGGTTCCTTCTCCAGGGTTGGCTTTGGTCTCTGCTGATGATTTCTGGTTTTCTGTATTCATTATGCCGCATCGTTGTCTGCTGATTTTTTTTAGTGCGCTTTGGCTGTCGTGGCCTCAGCGATGGCCTCAGTGACTGTGATGTTGTCGGGGTTAGCGCTGGCTCTGCAAGTGACGCTCTCAGACCTAGGACCAATGGTCCCTCATGCGATTTCATTCCAGTGTTGAGGAAACTCGCATGCCCCACCAATGTCTCTTAGAGCCGCCTACAAAATCTCCGATGCTCTTCACTTCTCTCTTCGGTCCATTTGTAAAATTCATGTCTTCCGAATTTAAGGCTGAGAGATCGGTTGGTGCATTAATGGGCCTTCAGTATTTTCCAAATCGTGGGACAGCCCATCTGCTTTACGTCCTCAGGTTTGGCCAATGCTTTGGCCATCTTGAACACTGCGGGCCCACAGTGTGTCAGGAACACGACTCTCTTTCTGTTGTCAGAGATCCTCTGTAGGTCATTGCTCTCAAGGAACATGAGAGCAATGTACAATGTATCTGTCGATGTACAATTCCCAGTCCTCTGTCACTGGGTTGAATGGTGCAGGTGGCGAGTTGGTGCTGGCCATTTCGTCTTGCTTGGTTCTCATTGCCACATGCTCAACTGGTCTCCTCGTCTCAGTATCCCATCCTCGTTGCCAGTGTTAGATCATGGGGAAAAAAAGAGACTGGAGACCAGCATGATTTTCAGCTCTTTATTCGGTTCCTGGAATCAGTCTAACTGCAGAGCCACGGCAGCCTTTTTTATAGCGGCTGCTCGCAGCTCACAGCCAATGACGGTTCCTTGAATTCCCCACCACTCAGGCGGACCAATCACAGGTGGCAATTGTTGACCAATCACCATCGCTTGAAGAACCAATCATATTGCTTTATTTGTGGACCAATCAGAAAAGTGTATTTCAAGTAGGCTAATATAGAACATTCTCTCTCTCTGTCTCTCTCTCTCTCTCTCTCTCTCTCTTTCTTTCTTTCTCTTTCTTCTTTCTCTTTCTTTCTCCCCTTCCTCCCTTTCATTTTCCATCCCTCCCTCTTTCTTTCTCATTCTCTTTTTTCTTTCGCAGCACCCTCCGTGCCTCCTTTTTGGCCCAGTGGGCCTCAGGGAAGCCTCCTGGGAGCCAAAATGGGGCCTGGGGGCCACGCACCATCCCCAGTGCCCCATTTTGGGCCTAGTGGGCCTCAAGGAAGCCTCCTGCGAGCTGAAAAAAGAAGCATTTTGAAGTGAGGGGGAATCAGCTGTGCCATGCAATTTAGATTAGCTAGAAAGCAAGAAATCTGACAATTTTCTGCTTTCTAGTTAATCAAAGTCATGTGGCACAGCTGATTGTCATCCAACTGGTTCGGCTAAACTGGTAGCATTTTTTACATTTTTAAATTAGGAGGAAGAAAATGTATTAGGTAAGTTTACTGCCTTGAGTTACTTATAAAAAAACAATAAAGGTGAGATAAAAACAAATATTTTCCCGAAAGTTTTTGAGGAGAGCCTGGGATACCATCAATTGGGGAGGCTTTGATTTGGATTGCTGTATTGAGCATAAGTTGCTCCAATGGCATTGGGGATCAGGTGGCACATACATTTATTTATTTTTGTTATATACACAGTATGTGAAATCATAGTTGCCAGTTCTTTAGCTAGTGTCGGCCTTCATACACATCAAGTTTTTTCACATAACCTAGAATTGGTATAACATATTTATGGATCCAAGCAATCTAGTCTTTTGTAATTGACAGCTTGAAATTATGTCACTTCACAGATCTTCTAAGTGCCGTCTATGAGTTTTTGGAATGGCTTTCACTGTGCTGATTACTATTTGGACCACCACAGCTGGTTTACGCCATATTATTATTGTTTTTAGACTATTATAATTATTATTATTCATTGCACAGTCAGCCAGATGTTCAGACTGGGTTTGGCATTTTTTGTCTACCTATCAAGTTTTTACCAAGGACCTGGGACAGACAAATCTGGATGTTTGATGGTGTTACAGATATCACCGCAGGATGGAAGCTGTTCCAAGNCTGCCTTCTGCAATTGACTGATGGCAAATTTGTCAATGCCTATGGTGTTCAAATGGTGCTCCAGTTGTTTTGGGACTGCACCCAAGGCACCTATTACTATTGGTACTTGCTTGCCTTTGCCATAGTTATTTTATTTCTATTTGTAGGTCTTTGTATTTTGTTATCTTCTCCAGTTATCTTTCTCTTCTATACTGCAGTCTCCAGGCACTGCCACATCCACTATCCAGACTTTTTTTCTTTCTTATTGACAACTGTCATGTTGTTGTTGTTGTTGTTGCTATTATTATTATTGTTGTTGTTGTTATATTATTATTATTATTATTATTATTATTATTATTATTATTATTATTCACTAAGTCCTCTATAAAAACAGAGTGTTCTAACTTTTCACATCATGCATCCCTTAAGGTCCGTGGAAAAAAGAAACAAACTGAGCATAGCACAATTGCTGTTGGGTTATAGTCAAATAAGCACCATGTGTTTTGTCTGCTTTTTTTTTTTTCAATTGTGGCCCACAAATGCTTAATAGCAATCTATATCATTCTAAAAATAATCAAACCAAGGTGGCCTAGAAAAATAGAAAATGGAAATCCTGTCACTTTTTTTTTTTATCCAGATGGAATTGACACTATTTTTTTTTTGTTTGCTTTAATTTTATTCCCCACAGAGTAGAGCAGATGTACAGGTACTAAGCTAGAAACTGTTATAATTACAAAAGCTGTATTCAATTCCTTGGAGAGCTTTGAAATTTTTCACAGACAATAGAAATACAGGCTTTGAAAGAGGAAAAAATCCATATGCCTGGAGAACAATGGAATACAAGCTGATTACCTAAATCATTCACTGAAGAAACCTGTTCTTTAAGAAAAGTCACACAAGGAGCAAAATCCAAAATAGAGCTAAATTTAATCAATTTCAAAAGCAGGGCTACTAGTATGTACAAAGTTTAAAAATTAACCTGTTTTGAACTGGTTGGGTGTGTGGGTGGGTATGTTGATCAGTTACTGAGCGAACTGCATTTTCTTTTATTCAGTCTTCATTCTGTGACTAGGATGGAGAAAATTTTAGTGAAGAATTAACTTGTAACAGTTCAGCAATTAAAGTTAGCTGCAGAAAAAAAATTCTATAGGATGATTTGTAGTATAAGCAGACATCAATTGTTCAGTGTTGAAATAACTGCATTTGCTGATTGCTAACTGCACAAGGTGAAGCTAGCAACCAAAACATGGGTGCCCTGTATCAATCAGAAGTATTACTGTTCAGAAAAATTAATTGATAAGACAAAGATGAAATGATAAGGCAACAACTTGTATCTAATTAAAACTCTGTGATGATAAAGATAGACTTTCAGAGGCCATTGTTACATTAAATGTGAAGCAGAAGTAGCTTACAAGCTGTTGAGATTCATATTAAAATGGGAAGTTGGGCTAGATGGTTTGATCCCAAGCTGTTTAATTTTTTTTTAAAGTGAATAATCATCACCTTCGATTTCACTCAGAATCCAAGTGACTACCAATGTAGTTGGAAGAAAGGTCTCTTCATTGTGGTGATCTTTTAGAGCCTGCTACAACTCTAATTGTCACATTTTGGATCAATAATAGAGGTCTGAAGCTCAGGGTACAATTATGATTAGAATAACGAGAGAATAGAACATTTTGGCAAGATCAGCAAGCTCCAGAAATGGTTGCAGTCAGTGCAGCAGTTCACATTCAAAAAGCCTCCCCCCCCCCCATGTTGCATTTGCATCATCTTAGCCTCAAACATTCCCTATTTGCACATCACATCCTTTAGAGTGAATGCAATTCTATTCAGAGTTGATTATATAACCATAGCTGAGTCAGTCTGACACCAGAGTATCTCAATTGAATGTTACTATTCTAGAGTTCAATTCAGGACATCCAGAGCCACAAGAAATGAGGCAGAAAGTAAGATACTGTGTATAACTGGATGCTATCTATATACCAATGACACCACATAATGGAACTCCATGAGGATCTCTTTCTGTCTCTCTCTCTCTGTCTCTGTATCTGTGTGTGTGTGTTTATGTGTCCCATGTGTGCATGTCTTTCAAATTCCAGGGTTATGAGTGGTTTACAACAGTCATAAAAGAAAAAAATTCATGCTATCAGGTACGTAACAATACATACCATCAAAGTAATAAAAAGCAACAGACAATGTTGTATAACCAAGAGAGAGAGAAAAAAATACTACTGATTAGTCAATCCAATCATCTCCCCCAAAGTAGCTTGATAGCCTTAACAAAGGCCGGTAAAACAAGTGCCAAGGAAACCTCTAGAAGCAAGGTATGACATAACATGAATTTGGATTTCTTTCAAGCTTACGTTTCTCTTAGAGCAGAGGTCTTCAACCTGCGACTCTGGAGCCACATGTGGCTCTTTTGGCCCTCTGCTGTGGCTCTTTGTCAGCTGATCCCACCCCTGGCTGGCCTCGCCTCACCTCTCCCCTCCCCATCACACTTCGCCTGGCCTGAGGAGGAAAGGGTGATGGACGGGGATGGAGACTCGCTCCATATTCCAGAGCGGGATGTTACTGCTAGTGAGCGATGTCAAGTTGGCCATGACCACCCAGTCACACCGCTTGTTAAATTACTGGGTCCTGGTGTTTTCTGTGGGAGATGGGTCCAAATGTCTCTTTGAGTGTTTCAGGTTGCAGGCCCCTGTCTTAGAGGAACAGGAATCAAACATATTCCCATTGGAAGAACTGAACAGCAGAACTGATGAGAGATATATGAAGATCAAAGACATAGAGGAATTTAAAAGTTTTTTAAAAACTTGAACTTTTCCTTGGACAATGAAACCTATTAGTAGCCAACAACTATAAAGCAACAGAAATAGAAAAATAATGGCTCTTACTAACAACTTAACCACTGAGTTTTGCCATGGAATTTCCAAGTGATCTTCAAACACAACTCCATGTAGACTGATGATGTGATCAAGGGTCTCTGTTTATTGACACAGTGTTGGGTCAAATCTACACAAGTAACTGAGTGATGCCATATTTAGTCTTCTGCCATCATCATTCTAGGTGTTTCTAAGGTTAAAATGGGGCCTCCCAGGCTTCCCAAATGACTCAGAAGAATAAGATGTGTTAATGTCCAAAGCCATTAAAAAGTTAAGCAGAATCAATGGCATGCCTATCCACCGCTGTCAACTTCTGAGTGTAGATCATCATCCAAGGTGACCATATTTGTTTTAGTACCAGATAAAAGTCTGAATTCTGATTGAAATAAATCCAAATAAACAGTTCGCTTAAACACTTCCTGGGGATGAAATGCCACCACGTATTTTATGACCTTTCTTTAAAATGGTAGCTTAGAAAAAAGGTCAGAAATTATTTCCCCCTCTGACCATTTTCATTAGAAAAGAAGATCGAATACAAAGTGAATTGCATGCCCAGGGTCTCTGTCCTCATGCTTAAGTTCAATTAGCTAAAAGGAATTTGAACTGTGAAAATATTAAGAGTCTGAAATAGAGAGTCCACATCAGATAACAAGTGAAAAGTTTTATCCAGGAAAAAAAATGGCAAAACAGCTATACAAAAATGTTCATACTTTAGCTGGAATAGAATATATGATATCTTGCTCTGGTTGATTGGGACAACCAAGGGTGGGATTCTACCAGTTCCAGCTGCTTTAAAACCTGCCACTTTAAGCGTGATGGGACTTTGCAACAGGACCCTGCAACGGGACTTTGAGCACCCCCCACCCCAGCCATAACAGCTCCATTGGGAGATGCTTTGGAAGGGCTGGAGCAGCGGGTGCTCACACTTAAAGCAGTCCCATTGCAAAGTCCTGTCATACCTGCCTGCCACTTTAAAGCCTGCTGCTTTAAGCATGCTGCTTTAAAGCCTACCTGCTGCTTTAAAGCCTGCTGCTTTAAGCATGAGCACCCGCTGCCCCAGCCCTCCAAAAGATATCTCCCAGTGGATCGGCGATGGCTGGGATGGCAGGTGCTCACGGTCCCATTGCAGTTGCATGCCACCTCCTCCTCCCCCCTTTCTTCCTTTTCCCGCCACCCACTGCTGACCAGAGCTGTTCATCCCAAACCAGGTGTGTGTATGTGTGTTTGTGTGTGAGAGTGAAAGAGAGAGGGGGGAGAGAGAAGGAGAAAGAGAGGGAAAGGGGGGGAGAGAGAAAGAGAGAAGGGGAAAGAGAGGGAAAGAGAAAGAGAAAGAGAAAGAGAAAGAAAGGGAGGGAAAGAGAGAATCCCACCCCTAGGTGGCTGCCCCCAGAGTGACAGAGAAAGAAGGAATAATGGGGTCATATAGAAAGTCATCATACAAGTATCTGATCCTGGTTGCATTAGGAACCTTTTGTTTACAATATCTGTAAATTTGGAATTTTCCCTTCTGTGCGACAAATTCATTTTTGTTAAGACCATGGAACACTGAGTGTTACATTTCTGAAATGTTTTTTGTGTGCATTCATGGAAGTCATTAACTTTGATTTGTCAGTCTTGAGTTGCCTGATTATTACCTTTAGGTGAATTCTTGAGGGTATATAGAGTCTAGGTAAATAGTAACGTTTCTCCATTCACAGTTCCTAATGTCTGGTTTTTGAAGAAAGAATCATTCCTAAAGATGTTATTATTCTTGTAAAATTTGTTTTGTTTGTGTGAGTTCTCTGCAACAATGCCACATACAGAGACACAAATGAAGAGAAAGAATATCTGGCTATGAGTGTCAGGGGATAAAAATATTGAGCCTGAGGCTCCTGTTTTGCCTGCAATCTTGGATTGGGGTTTGAAGGCTGTAAGGTCTCCAATCTCTTTTACATCTACATAACTGCAACAGTTGTTCTTAGTTCTGATCTTGTGATCCAATGTAAGAAGGATGTTGAGCAACAAAGAGTGAAAGGGTGCAGAAGTATTCATCTGAATTGAAGATTGGGTTCCTGGGGAGAAGGAACATCTTTGGGACTGAAACTTATGTACTGTAGATACAATAAGAAGCACCAGTTGGGTCTAGGAAGGGTCACCAATCTGAAACATTAAAGGCTGCATGATTCTGTAGCCACCTGTAGGGTCCTTCCTTCCTTCCTTCCTTCCTTCCTTCCTTCCTTCCTTCCTTCCTTCCTTTCCTACTATTGCCTTTCTTCTGGGCTGTCCTTATTCTATGATACTGTAGAACTGGGGTTGCTCTGAGCATCCTCTTGCTTCTAAGCTGTCTCATTTGTTTTTGTTGATTGCATGTATGTTTTTTTGAAGACCCTGCACAAAGATTAAAATGCACATCCCTGCCTGCAGGCTTATTCTCTGATAGGCAGAGTACAATAGAACGGGGCCCAACTGGTAGAATCCCACCCCGTGTGTGCATATGTGTGTGTTTCAGGTGGGCTTCCTAGTTTTAGAAGGAGAGAGGGAAGGAGGAAGGGAAGGGACAAAAAGAGAGAGAGAGAAAGAGGGAGAGAGGGAGGGAGGGGGAGAGAGAAAGAGAGAGGAAGAAAGAGGGAGAGAGAGAGAGAGAGAAAGAA
>BHFT01040395.1:0-25707 GCA_004320025.1 Laticauda laticaudata
ACAAGAATACCCGACGCTGATTGGTTACTTTTCTTGACGCTGATTGGCCAATAATAGCAAGCCTATGATTGGCCAATACAAGCGGCGGGGAAAACAAGTAGCCATCATTGGACACTAGCCACGTGCAGCTTCTCTATATAAAGAGCTGCTGGGGCTCCTCGTTAAGACGGACTTTCTGCACTAAATAAAAAGAGCTGAAGTTACGCTCATCTCCGAGTCTCATTCTTCCGTAAACACAACAACGTGACCTTGGGACACAGCAACGGTCATAAATATGAGTCAGTTGTCAAGCATCTGAATTCTGATCATGTGACTATAGGGATGCTGGAAAGGTCATAACTGTGAAAAATGGTTACCAGGTCATTTTTTTCAGTGCCATTTTAACTTTGAATGGTCACTAAACAAGCTGTTGTAAGTTTAGAACTATCTGTATGAGCAAGACAGATATGCCATATCTAATTAACCAGCTTTAAGAAGATGACCCCATCGGGTTCAAATTACTAAATGCTAAATTACTAGTTCAAATTACTAAATGCTAAAAGTAGAAGTAGGATGCAGTCCTATCCATGACTACAGTAGAGTGAGGAACCTTTCAATATAATAGGGCTTGTTTCTAAGTAAATGTGGCAGCCCATATGTCAAAGGCCTATGGATAGACGCTTAGCAAAAAGCAAAAGGATAAACTACACATTTGACAGGAAGACACTTATGTGGAGACAGTCCTCAAAACATACTTGATTGATTTTGTCTCTTCCGTAAAAGCTGTGGCAATAAACGCTTGAGCACTTTGACAGATGCTGGGATTCCATGATTTGGAATCCCAGTGGTAAAACGGGGGCAGAAAAAATGGCTGATGTAAACAGAAGTTATTATTCCACAATGCAGTGGTACTTATGGACACTTCACAATATTTTTGTGAGAAGCCTTATTGTGGAGTAAAGGGTTATTATATTTGTATATTCTTGTTATGATGAAGACTGGAAGTCATGTCTTTAAATATTCTTTTAATCTTACTTTCTTGTTCTCTTTCTTGTTCCTTGTACTTTTCATTCTCTTTCTCTCCCCCTTCCATCTTTCAAGGTTGCATTTGTTTTTATTATTACATTATTAATATTTTCAATATAATATCTTACACAATACAGGTAGTTCTTGATTTATGACCACATTTGAGCCCAAATTTCCTGATGCTAATAATTTATATTTATATATGTTTTAATATTTATAATATTTATTGTAATTTTTTTTTTAAAGGATAGTTTTAGGGACAGTAAATTATAAAAACTATTGATCTCCAGAGAGGCATCTCCATAATCTAAGGGCTGCACACAGTCTATAATTGTGGATTATCCATAGATGAGAGATTATTAGGTATTGTAAATGTTGACACAAAGTACATAGCATCTGTTTGGAAATTCCATCTGCATCTACCATTATATCCATGCTCTTGAACCAAGAGTAGCAAAGCTTTTTGCAATTGACTACTGGGCCTGAATGTCTTCTAAATTATCTGATTGTATTAGGTATAGTAAAAAAAAAAAACCCAATTACTGATATAACCCACTATATTTCCATATATGGGTTGAGTTTTTAGAGAGCTTCCCTTGTCTGGAAAATCCTTTCCACTAGTGCACTAGTTTTTGGCTTTGGTGCAAGAGCTATGGTGGTGCAGTGGTTGGAAAGCAGTATTGTGGGCTAATTCTGCCAGCTGCCAGGAGTTCAATTTTGTCTGGCTCAAGGTTGACTCAGCCTTTCATCCTTCTGAGGTCAATAAAATGAGAACCCAGATTGTTGAAGGCAATATGGTGACTCTGTAAATCACTTAGAGTGTCTGTAAAGCATTATGGAATAGTCTAAGTGCTATTGGTAGTGCTATTTTGTAGGAATGAAGCTTTTACAACATATCAGGAACATAGGGAGATACAAAATCATTGCAGAGTAGTTGTTATGAGGAATCCTCTTAACCTTCCCTCCTCCCACTCTCCTGAACCACTAACAAATGTGACCTTTTGCTGGGGTTTAGTACCAATCCTACCTATAGGAATAAAACTTTTTGGAGAACAGGAAGAAGCATGAAAACATCCTGTTGAAAGGCTGAGTGGATTAAAACTAATCAGATCATGCTGAATATAAGAAGAAGGAGATAATCTTGCCAAAAGTCTCAAAAGGACTATCAGAATTGAGAAGGATTTGTGTTCCTGGTGTGGGGAATAAATTCTGAATAGCCCCCCAATGGCCAAAGGCAGTCTAAGAACTCTGCCTTTTTGACTAACTAGTCAGAATAGAATTAAAAGCAAGCTCATTCTGAGATCTTTCTCTCTCTGGATGAAGTGAGTCACTCTAGACAATACAGGTGAAACTCAAAAAATTAGAATATCATGCAAAAGTTCATTTCTTTCAGTAATGCAACTTAAAAGGTGAAACTAATATATAGATAGACTCTCATTACATGCAAAGCAAGATTAGTTCAAGCCGTATTGTCATAATTGAACAGGAATTATGGGCTTAACAGCTTCATTGAAAAACCCCAATCCACAATCTCACAAAATTAGAAATATTTGTGAAAAGGTTTCAATATTCTTAGGCCAAAGTGTCCTACTCTAATCAAAGCTAATTGAATCCAAACACCTGCAAAGGGTTCCTGAAGCCTTTATGGTCTCAGTCAGGTTCAGTAAGGAAATCAACAAATGTGGAAAGACTGCTTGACGCTGACAGTTGCTGCAGAAAACCATCATTGACGCCCCTCCATAAGGAGAGAAAGGCCTAAAAAGTAAATTGCAAAGAAGTTTGGTGTTCCAAAGGTGCTGAATCAAAGCACATTAGCAGAAAGTTATGTTGGAAGGGAAAAGTGTGGAAGAAAAAGGTGCCACAGCAGCAGGGGATGACCGCAACGGAGAGGATTGGTCAGAAAAAGGCCATTCAAAATGTTGGGAACTTTCACAGGAGTGGACTGGAGGTGGAAGTCCAGTGCATCAAGAGGCACCACCAACACAAGGATTCCTGGACATGGCTTCAAATGTCATATTCTCTCTTGTCAAGCCACTCCTGAAGACAACACAAACAATGTCAGGAAGTGTCTTACCTGCGGCTAAAGAAAAAAACAACCTGGTCTGTTTGTTCAGTTGGTCCCACAAGTCCTCTTTTCTGATGAGCAGCAACTTTTTGCATCTAATTGGGAAACAAGGACCCAGAGTCCTGGAGGAGGAAATGGAGAGCATAACACTGCAAAGATGCTTGAAGTCCAGTGTCCACAACACAAGTCTGGTGTTTGTCCATGGTGCCTTCATTAAGTCCAAGTCAATGCAGCCCGTTCTTACCAGGAGATTTGGAAGCAACTTCATGCTTCCTTCCACAGATTGAGTTTATAGCGGATGCTGACTTTCATTTTGCCAGCAGGAACTTGCCAGCTGCCCACATTGCCAAAGCACCAAAAACCTATGTCATGGACCAATGGGATTTACTGCACTTGATTGGCAGCAAGTTTGCCTTGACCTGACCACCATAGAGGAATCTATGGGGCATGCCAAGAGAAAGATGAGAGACATGAGACTGAAACAATAGCGAAAGAGCTGAAGCTGCTATTGAAGCATCCCTGGGTCTTCCAAAACACCTCAGCAGTAACCACACGCTGATAGCTTTCATGCCACAAACCACATTAAGGCAAGCAATTGGCTGAAAAGGGGCCCACAAACCAAGTTTACTGAGTACATATGGCAATGCTTATTACTTTTCAGAAGGTTTATATTGTTCTAATTACAATCCTTGTTTTTTGATTGCAATGTATTATTCTTAATTTTCGAAATTGTTGGATTTGGGGTTTTTCCCAAAATGGAAAGCTTGTAAAAGCCCATAATCATTAACAATTAGAGAGAATCCACAGCTTGAACCAATCTGCTTTGAATGTAAAAATGGGAAAGGTTTTTTCCTATCTCATATTATTAGTTTTCACCTTTTAAGTTGCATTACTGAAATAAATGAACTTTTGCACGATATTCTAATCTTTCGAGTTTCATCTGTATGTAGCAGCTGGAAACTAGCTCTGAGTTTTTCTTGACTTGATCAGGTTTGATTTATTCCAAGGAACCGTCAGTAGATCATGTTCAAAATGACAGTTCATCAGCCATGTTGGTGCTGCATCAGCCAGCCTGTCTTATAGGAGTCTGGAAGCAAGCTATCTTCACTACTCTCAACTGTTGTGCAAGTTGTTGACAACAGATTGTTAATGGGCAAAGTCCTCACTCAAGCATAGACCAGAAATAGAAAACTCAGGCTGAAGCCCTGGAGGAATTGCTTTGATTTAAACCAAGAGTTTAAAAGATGAAAAATGCTTTGTAATTTAAAGATGTTTTTCAGTGATCTCTCCATACAGACATAATAGAAAGGAAAATAAAAGGAACAGATTCATAATGCAAATGATAATTTGCTAGCATGATATTGGCTTTCTCATTATTTATATTTACATTAAGTAATGTTTAATCCTACATACCGTAAACCAGATGCCCAGAGCTTCAACATAGTGTTATCAATGTAAGGACACAAAAGTCAAGTCTAGGAGAAAGTTTGATTTTTTTTTCAGCATATCTTTTGAGATTATGATTTGGTATCTCCACAGATATTACTGTGCAATGATTTGAACTTTTTTCAAGAATAACTATTATAAATATTCATAAGAGGCATACCACAATCCTAGGGGGAAAAATGCCACAGGGAAGTAAAGTGAAGGAAAAGGGCTCTGATGTTGAATTTTATTTATTTTAGTTTGTTTATTTATAGATCACCCTTTTTATATAAATAATTCAAGGCAGAGAATATACCTAATATTCCTTTCTTCCCCAATTTCCCCCACAATAACAACCCTATGAGCTGAATTGGGCTGAGAGAGAATGTTTAGAATAGAATAGAGCTGGAAGGGACCTTGGAGATCACCTAGTCCAGCCCCCTGCTCAAGCAGGAGAATCTACACCATTTCAGATCAGTGACTGTCTTGTCTATTCTTAAAAATCTTCAGTGATGGAGCATCCACAATTTCTAAAGGTAAGCTGTTCTACTGATTAATTGTCCTCAGCGTCAGAAAGTTTCTCCTTAATTCCAGGTTGCTTCTCTCTTTGATTAGATTCCAAACATTGTTTCTTGTCCTGGCCTCTGTTGTTTTGGAGAATAATTTGACTCCTTATTCTTTGTGGAAGCCCTTCAAATACTGAAATACTGCTATCATGTCACCCCAATTCTTCTTTTCTTTAGACGAGCCAAATCAAGATCCTACAGCTGTTCTTCATGTTTTAGAGAATTATTGGTCCAATGTCACTCAGCTGGCCTTCATGTCTAAGGCAGGGCTAGAACTTACAGTGTCCTAGTTTCTAACCTGGTGCCATAACTACTAGACCAATCCTGGCTCTTTGAATTGGTGTACAAGAAACTAAATAGGGTAAAGAATTATGAGTTACTTACAGTCATGCTGTAGAATTGTTTCAGGGTAAGGAGCTTGATTACCATTTGAGTGCTATGTTGGAGGCCTATATTTCATAAAGTAGGGAGTCAGTATGAATAAAATCAAATGTCAGTTTTATTTCTAGAGATATTTAATACAGATGAAACATAATTCATATGATTCCCCCCTCCAATCATGTATTTAATAATTATATTTTCTGTGACAATTAAAATTTCATAACAATGAAATCTCAGATTACACACCCTTATTTTGAAATAATGAAATGTGAGAGAAGTGAGAAAACAGTTCTTTAAATTTAAAACTATGAAAAAACTTGAAAAGTAGGAGAACTCTCACTAAGACTTCCCAAGGAAGACAATGCAAGTGATTCAGAGAAAAAAAATGTGATGGTTGGGAAACTGATACAGCAAATATTGAAAACTTGGACTTATCTACAACAGAGGAATATTTGCCAAGAGTGTCATTCAGAGAAAGACAATCTATCATTATGAATAGGAATCAGTAGAGGCTAACAACACAACATAGGAGAGAAAAATATATGGTATATTTTCCTAAAAGCAAAATAACATGAGGATAGAGTGATGAAATACGAGTCTCTGGAAACCTTTGGATTTTTTCCACTAAAAGTTTCAAGCAAAGTTGTAATAACCAATTATAGGATGGGAAGGAAAAGTTCTATTCTTTTGAAACCTGACACTTTTTCCACCGTGAAAATAAATCTGGTGAATTTTATTTCATGCTAACATTTATCAGTGGTGATAGAAACAGTTGTGAAATTTGCCTCTTTCCAAAAGGCACCCAAGATGTGCTAAAAGAGAGAAAGAAAGGCATATGTTGTTAAGTTTAATAATATACAGTGAAAAGGTGTTAATAAGCACCAAAGAGTCCAAAAAAAAAAAAAAACCTAAAAGAGGAAAGGGGGGAGGGAAATGTATAGTGATCAAACCTAAGAGGGGATATATAAGGCTTGGTTGGGGGGAAAAAACAATTTCAAGAAAGAAATCATATAGAAATTGTATATATTTCAAATGTGGAAAACTTACAGATTTTGAAAAGCTATAATGTAGGTTATATTGGGAGTGAGATGAATTATCATAGCTGGATGTCAGTTGCTTTCGATCCAGACTTTCTTTTCTGATGATGCTCACATTTTCTTCTCTCTGTCAATGAGAAAAAAACACCAGGATGAGGACTCTAGCAGCCTTGTTTCCCTTTCTTCTCTATTGTTAAGGCTGACTCATTTCAGAAAAAAAACCACTTCCTGATCTAGAGGAATGAAAAACAAACAAACAAGGGTCAACAACAGACTCTTGATTTAATTCAAGCACTGATGTTCAGATGTGTCATTATTTTATCTTAGTGGAGTTCTTCCTAAATATATGAAATTATTACTTGTTCTTTCTTTTAAAATATATGCACACAAATCTCTTTACACTCACAGTGTAAATATCTATGTCCTTTATTATGTATAGATAATACAATCCTATATATATATATATATATATGTTTTTTTAAGCTCTCGCGGGTACTTACATTTGTGCTGTTGATGCTTCCTTCGGGTATTATCCCACGTCTTGTAGTTCTGTTAAAGTTGTGTAGCAACGTTTCAGCAGGAATCTCATCTGCCATCATCAGGCTTCTGTATGGAAGTGTGTCTCACAGTTCCTCTGTTTCAAATTTGAGGCTGGTCTATTCTGATTGGCTATTAAACCTGGGTCTGTGTTCATTGGACTTGGAGTTTGATTGATTGGTGTTTTCTGGTTTCTTCTGGTCTGTTTTGTGGCTTTTATTGGCTGGCCAACACTCGTTTCTTGTGTTGGGGCTTTCCATGCAGCTTGGCTCCATGTTGAAAGGACGGCTGCTATTCATCAGCCAAGCTGGGTTTCCACACTGGGCGGCCTGGTGGGGTGGTATTTGAGGTTGGAGGCATCAGAGGGAGTCTGTCTGTGCTCAGTGTTTGCCTGGCTGTGTGGTGTGGAGATCTTTCTGTTTGAGAGTGTCAGGCTTTCCAAATGATGGACAGTCTGCTGGAATCCTCTTCTATTCATGCTGTCAGGTCTTTTTCAATCTCTATGGTTTCTCTGATGATTCTGTGGGCTGGGGTTTTCTATAGTGGCTAGGGTTTTATTCCCTTGAAGTTGATGTTGTGACTCGTGGTTTTCATGTGTTGGACTAGTGAGGAGGTGTGTTCCAGCTTTTTTACTGCATTTTTGTGTTTATCTAGGCGGGTACTTATTCTGTCTATTGGTCTGTCCAATGTATGTGCGGCCGGCATGATGTACAGGGAATTTCGTATATGCCTTGGTTTCCAGGTCAATTTTGTCTTGGGGTTCCTCAGGATGGCTGCTATTTTTTGTCTGTTTTGAAGGCAGTCTTTGATGTGATGCCTGTGTAGTATCTTACTGATTTATCTGTAAGTACCCTCTTATGTAGGGCAAGACAGCTGTTCCATAGGTCTGTTGGTCTGCTAGGTCTCTGTTATGTCTTGGTGTGTTTTGTGGATCAAGCTGGTGATTTTGTTTTTGGGAAGCCATTGGCTTGTCAATACTTCAGTCATGGTGCATAGTTCAGGCTTTATTGTGTCTTATCTGCCAGGCGGTTTGGTTCTGGTAATTAGTGTTTCGCCACGGAATTTATCTGTGCTGGGTTGGTGGTGGGATTGGGCGTTGAGAGCCTAGCGGTTGATGTGGTTGTTTTTTTGGTGTATGTGTGTCCAGTGTCCATCTGTTCTTTTGTAGATTAGTACATCTAGGAATGCGTAGTTGATTGTTTATTTCCGTTTCCATGGTGAAACTGATTTGGGTGGTGTGTGTGTTTAGGTTTGGTTAGGAATTGTTTAGGTTTTCTTTTCCATGGGGCCAAATCACAAATGTGTCATCGTGGATCTTAGCCATGTAGTTTGGGTTTGTGTGTGGCATTAGCCAGGGCTCTGGATTCGAATCTTCCATGAACAAGTTTGCAATGAATGGGTGACAGTGGTGATCCCATAGGGCTCCTTCAATTTGCTTGTATCTTTTGTCCTTTGTATATGAAATATGTGTTGGGTAGGCAGTGTTCTGTTAGTTCCATGAGGTCTTTAGCTTTCGCGGGTGCTTACATGTGTGCCCTTCAGCTTCCTTTGGGTATTATCCACGTCATTGTAGTGGCTTTTAAAGTTGTAGCAATGATTCAGCAGAATCTCATCTGCCATAATCAGGCTTGTCTATTTGTGTTTGTATATTATTCAGCTTTGTTCGGGTATTTTCCACGTCATTATAATTGTGCTTTTAAAGTTATAGTGACGTTGGCAGAATCTCATCTGCCATCGTCAGGCTTGGCTATTGTGGTTTGTCTGTGCTGGCCTGCCCTCCATAAGAGTACTTACAGATAAACAGTAAGGATAACTACACGAGCATCAATCAAGACTGCCTTCAAAACAGAACAGAAAAATAGCAGCCATCCTAAGAAAACCCCAAAGATAGATTGACCTGGGCATATGAAGAGCATATATGAATCCAAGGCATATATGAAGTCCCCTGCACATCATGCCTGCCACATACATCATATGTACAGACCAATAAAGAATAGTACCCTCCTGGTATGAACACAAAAATACAGTAAAAAAGCTGGAATACACTTCCTCACTAGTCCAACACATGAAAGCCCCAGGTCATAGCATCGACTTCAATGGCACCAAAATCCTTGCGCTCATAGAAAACCCCAGCTGCAAATTATCAGAGAAGCCATAGAGATTGAAAAAAAGCTTGAAAGCATGAATAGAGAGATGATCCACTAGATTGTCAATTATTTGGAGCCTGCACTCACAAACAAAAAAATCTTCACACCACAAGCCAGGCAAACACCTGGGCACAAACAGAATCCCCCGATACCTCCAGCTCAAATACACCCCAACCAGGCGATCAGATGAAACCTAGCTCCTAATAAATGATAGCTGTCCATTTAATCAGAGCCAAAGCTGCATTAAAAACCTCCAATAACAGGCAACACAATGTGTGCCAGCCAATCAAGACAAAAAAAAGCTAAAAACAGACAGAAGATATTAGAAACACCAATCAAGCAGAACACAGCAAATTCCAAGACCAATAAACACAGACAAGACTCTCAACCAATCAGGATGAAGAAAAAACCATTCTGCACAGCAGTAGGCTATCCCGAAATTTAAAATAGAAACGGCTGTGAAAGTCTGACTCACAGACGAACACAATACAGAAGCCTGATGATGCAGATGAGATTCTGTCCGAAACATTGCTGAAAGCTATTCAGCTTTGTTCGGGTATAAAACTTATATTGAAATCATCAAAAATAAATACAACCAGCTAAACACCTCATGGAACTAGCAGAACACTGCTTACACCAACACATATTTTCTTATACAAAAACAAAGATACAAGCAAATTGAAGGAGCCCCTATTGGATTACCACTGTCACCCGTCATTGCAAACCTGTTTCATGGAAGAATTTGAATCCAGAGCCCTGGCTAATGCCACCCACAAACTCAAACTGGTCTTGTCTAGAGTGGGTCTGTAAGCAGTTTGGTGAACTGGTTGTTGGAAGAAATCATTAGGGCAGAAAACCGGTTGTTAAATTATTTGAATCCCACCACTGGGCCAGTCAATCCCTCCTGAATAAGAAGGGAATGCAAACCACTTTCCAAACTCTTGTTGAGAAAACCTCATGACTTGAAGGTTAAAAAAAAAAAAGAATTATGAACCTCAAAGAGTATATATAGTAGTATTAGTCAAATACTACTTTGCGTTCTTGGTGGTTTCTGAGCTTCGTTGTTTGCTTAGAAATGTTTCATCCCCCAACTAGATAACATAATCAGTACAAGTGAATGTACAAGGTTTGTGGTCTGTTCACATGCAGTCAAGTATAATAATATAACAAATATTTATATTTCAAATATAACAGTGATTGCTCAGGGGATGAACTGATTTGATCAGGCTTGCTTTTGTAATCACAGTTATGCTAAAATGAGCTGCAATTTAGTGGTTGGTCTTTAAGACCTTATTTCATCAGTCCTTATTTCTGATCTGGTCCTTCCCTTGCTCACCTTACCTCATTGCTAGAAATGGGTAAAACCTGTCTACCTTTTTATCCTACACCATGCAGTAAAGCAGACTCCACATCACATTTGATGTGATGATCACATAGCACATTCTGAAATCATGCTAGTCTCTATCAGCTCTTGTCTAACATGAGGTCAACATGAAAGGAAAAGAAGTCCTAGGCAGAATATAAATTGAAAAGGATGGTTTAGAGTAAAGTGAGTATCTAGATAAGCTAATCTGATATTTATGTATTGTATGTATGTGATTTTTTTTCATTTTCTTAACTGTGATTTTACCTTTTCTTTACTTTAGCCCTACTCTCCATTTTCAGCAGTACTATTGTCTCCATCTCTGCATCTATCTGTCTATCTATCTATCATCTATCTATCTATCTATCTATCTATCTATCTATCTATCTATCTATCATCTATCACATGCACATGTACAAACACACACATTTCTGTGTCAAGTAGGTATTTATTAGTTTTTTGTGTATGTCTACCAGATAACACTTATCCTAATATCATCAGGAAATCTTAAAAGTATACATGAGTTGGGAAGTAGGCAATCATATATATTTATTTATTCTTGCCAAGAAGATTATGTGATTGGTCAATGTAATTATCAGGAATTGAGAATGTTGAGGACACTTCATTTCTATGGCAAAACAAGGTACAAGAAATGACAGGGAAGATATGAAACTAAGGCAATATTGCTATTTTGTTATTGATAATCTCACTGTGATTCCTATTATCAAAATATTTGCCAACAAACCCACAAACAAGAAAGCAATACATAGAAGTATTTGAATGTATAAATCCAGCATGTTATTCCTTTTTTTAATCAATTGCTTTAGTCTATACTGTTTAAATGGCTAGCAGACTGCCGTTTAATGAAAAATTGAAGTTAAATGTTCAAATTAGCTCATTGTGGGAATCCATTCTTTCTCTCATTTAAGAACAAACTTCATATTTCAGACTGTTGAAATGAGCTGACTTATTAGGTACTAAAGCATGTGACATTCATTTGACAACTAAGCAAGAGAACAAGATCATATCAGTGAGATGAAATCAGGAAGTATATTGTGGCCAGGGCTTCTTTTGTTACTGTGACTTGTTCCTTCCTTCTGCCTTTTAAGTCTTCTCTTGACTTAATGGGTTCTTAACTCTAATACCTGATATCTTGTCTTGCCATTAATCATTCTGAAGTTGATAGCTAGTACCTCTCAGTGAGATCTTGACTTAAATTCCATCCAAAAAGCAATGAATCAAAGCCTGGGAAATAAAAGGTAGTGTCATTTGAAATAAAAACTCTTAAAAAAATATTTTCATCATGTCATAGAGTTCAAATTTAATAAACAAAACAAATGGTTAGTCTAGGACCATGCAATGTTTGTGAAACAAGTGTTGTTTTGGCCAGGGTATGATTATTAGAGAATAATAATAAAATTCTGATCTTCTCTTTTCATGCTGACATTTTCTGAAAGATCTGAGTTTTCCCTTTATAAAGCAGAAACATAGGGGAAAAGTGTTGATTAAAGAAAAACATATTTGAATGAGAAGCAGAGATTATAGAGATTGGCGGTATTGTTCATTTATGATGATCAGCTGAACAAGGCAGTGATTTATCAGGTCATCTATCTTATTTTAGGGTAAGATTTTTCTTTAGTCAAAGCACTTCAGAAGGGCATCCTATATACCATTAAATATATGTCACTCATTCTTGAGATGATAATTTAAAATTTTTGGATGCCCATGCCTTAATGTCACTTGAAAAGCAAAATTTCCATATCCATAGTATGGATGAACAATAAGTCCATCAGGTTTATTATTTTTAGGCTACCAAGGATTTCAGCTGTCTTGTTGTCAAATAACCCCAAGGAAACTTGCAATCTCCTTTCCTAGACTTGATTATTTGGATGAAGAGGAAAGCAAACAAAACACCAAGATGAAATCCAGGCAAAATGAAGGTGCTGTTAGAAACCTGACTAGAGAATTGGAATTCTTGTGCTGCTAATGGTATTTCCCTTGGAAGATCATGTTGGATACATGGGGTACACCTTGCATCTACACTACCTGTGGTAATTCAAGAGTATATTGGGTATATTTTCCACAACTGTGTTTCCTATGTGTTGGTTCCATCTTGTCTACATTGTTGCAATGTATTTTATTGTAGATTTGCTCCTGCAAAGTGTCCCAATTCTTTAATGATGCAAAATGTGGCATCTATGGTAATAAACAGGCCATGGATTTCCCTTTATATCACTCCAATACTGACATATTTTCACTAGTTACATTTTTACCAGGCTTAAATTTAGGCTGTTGATCTTACTAATAAAGCTTAAACGGCTGCAAGCATTACTTTGATAGACCATCTGTCTTGCTATGACTCTGTTTCATTTTTAAAATCTGCAGAAGAGATTTATTTGCTTTAACTCAGAGAGGCCTATTTGTCAGATGCATATAATAGTACTTTCCCTAACCTGTGAAATGCTCTGCCTTCAAACGTAATGTTGGTTCTTTGTGTGTCTTTTTTTAAAAAATGGGCACATAAATGGATAAATCATGAACCTTTTAGGACCACAATTTTGTCCCTTATCTTCCCCCACTATCACTCAGGTTTCTGTTCTTCATTTTGTCATACTACTTTTCCCATATCTTTGTTTTCACCGGAACATTGTCCCTGGGAATGATAATAATATTTTTAAAATAAACCTGCATGTTTGACAAGCTGCAAATGAAACAAGATAAGGGACGTTATTCCCATCTCTTAGCTACCAACTTGGAATCACGAGCATTATGATCTGTGAGCCTGAAATCTCAGAGGCTTATATGGTAGTCATATTTAGGAAACAAATATTATTCATCAGTGGCCAAAACAGAAAGATTGTCTCACAAGCATTGCAACACAATGGTTTCAGCCTTCTTCTCTTTCATTGCATAAAGAGTGGCCACTGCTATATTATTTCTTCTCGTCAGTCTTCATAACACTTCTCTGCAGTCTACAACCCAAAGCAGGCATCTCCAACCTTTGACCTGAAGTCCACATGCATTCCTGGACAGCTAGTAACCCAAACCCACAACTTTGTAAACTTTTAACATTATTATGTGATTTATCTATGTTAACTATTGTATATTAAATATTTTATATATGATCCAAGGCAATTCTTCTTGAACTCATTGTGAAGCCAAAAGGTTGAACATCCATGACTTAAGGAGCAGATCATCATTGCCTTAAAAAAGTTTTTATTAGTTTATAATATAGCATACAAAGAAAACACAAAAATAAGTAGTAGGGAAATTAGGGAAGGGAAAAATGAGAGAAAGAAAAAGGGGGAAAGAAGAAAAAAGGGATTGACTTCCGACTCCCTTCAGTACAATCGAATAAGGCATCAACATCAAACCTCAACTTTTTTTACTTTTAGATAATAGTATAAACTAGTCAGTCCTATAACAACGTCTATCTAATCGGTAAAACCCAAAATCAAAGTTTCATTTTTTTTACCACCTTTATCATAAAGTCCAGAAATGGTTTCCAAGTAGAAATAAATGTATTTGTATTTTTTTTCTTTGATCAAAACAGTCAATTTAGCTATCTCTGCAAACTCCATAAATTTATTTATCCATCAGGGTAGAGTCAAAGTGACCTTCCATTTCTGTGCATAAAGTAATCATATATAACATTAAAGTTCCTATTTTTCTCCCCAGGTCTTTTTCATTAAACACAAAAGAAAAGTATCTGGTTTTCTATTTATATTCACTTTAAGAAAATCCTTCATTAAGATATGTATCTTACACCAATATTTTTTTGCTTTATCACATGTCCACCATAAATGATAAAAAAATCCCTCTTTTCCTTTTTTCAAATATAAATAAACAATCCTTAAATTCCCCCAAATATTCCAGGGCAATAGGCATGCAAAATCACATCTTCAGTACCATAAAAGCAAGGCAAAAAAACCAAACAACCCTGCAAATTTTTATTGCAATATATTTACCATATCCACCTTTTCTTAAACTGAGACAGTGTATACTAATATATACCCGTCTTTATGAACACTTGTTTGTATTTGTGCTTTGGAAGGAATAATGAACTGGCATTCCGTTTTTGGATTTCTAACAGTTGAAAAGATCAGTGCTCCCAATGACTGACTCCATTGTTCTGTTCAATCATTCAATCTATTCTATCTCAATAGAGATAGAGATGCTGTATTCTGAAAAATGGAAGGATCAACTATGTGAAGGATAAGAAGCATTACAGAGTGAAAGTCTTATGCTCACTGAAAAGGCATATGAAGCCAGGGGAATATGCTGAGAAGCCAGTTTTAAATTAAAATATTAGCTCATAGACTGGGTTCATAAAGAATCTGAGACCCTTCTCAAAGAGGTTCCTGGGCTTTTATAGAATACCATGTTGAAATCTAGCAGGTCGTTTTCCGTTCAGTGGTCCTGTAACCATCTGAGTGAACCAGCTCATTAAAGGAGAATGAAGTTGTTTTTGTAACACAAACTAATTTACTTGAGTTTGCAGAGTTTAGCTTAAATAAGCAGCAAAGTTCATGCAGGGAAAAATATTCTGAACAGGAAATTGAAATACAGGTAGTTGCTCATTTATTAAAAAAAATAGTTTATGGAACTTTTTGAAGAGGATAGAATGTCAAATAGGGAAGTAAAAAATTACAACCAAAATAATTTTTATGATGTGGAATCAGTATTAAAAAGCTTCACATAGTTTATGCAGTCCTCTACATGATACTTAAACTGTTACAGTTTGTAGGGCCTATTCTTAATAGATCTTAAAAATTTAGAAATGGGCCCCAAAGGAATGCAGTCTTAATTTGGCAGAACATTAAATTATTATAGAAACAAATTATGATAACAGTACTTGAAAGCAGTTATCTTTAGAAAAAAATTATCAACCAAATAAGACATGAGTAGAATAATACCACCACAATGCTACAGTATGTTTATGGATCCTTACAGGATTGCAGTTTGATTACTATCACTGTCCAAATTATTGTTTCATACTAATGTAACCAAGGAAAGTACCGTATTTTCTGCACTATAAGGCGCACCAGATTATAAGGCGCAGTCTCAATTACGGAGTCTATTTCTGTACTTAACCCATACATAAGGCGCACCGTATTATAAGACTCATGCTAAAACATATGATCTACAAAAAAAAAGGTAACGGAATCAAAACATCGAGTTTATTTGAACTTTATTCTACCATTTAACAATATACTCACATCAATCTTCTCCCACAAATCCATCAAAGTCCTCATCTTCTGTGGCTAAATTGAACAGCTGGGCAATTTCACCATCAAACATGCCGGGTTCCCTCTCATCATTGTCGGAGTCAGTCTTGTTGCCAGGTGGCTGTTCAGCAATGATGCCGGCTTTTCGCGAAAGCTCAGACAACAGTTAAAGCAGATACCTTAGCAAGGCTCCACAATCCATTCACATATGGTGGTGTAACTCGCCTGGCGCTGCCTCCCAGTCTTAGTAAAGGTGTGTTCGCCGTCTGTCATCCATCGCTCCACGCCGTTGCAATTTCACTTTGAACGCCCCTGTTTACACCAATGTCCAGTGGTGGAGTTCTTTTGTTAATCCTCCCGGAATGATGGCAAGCTCTGAAGTCATTTGCTTTACTTGGTTTTTCACAGTAGCGGTGAGATGGGCGCGCATAGAGTCGCAGATCAAACAGGGATGGTGATGCGTGGAAAAAACATCCGGTCTCTTTACATACACCTCTCTCAGCCACTCTCTCATTTTGTCATCATCCATCCAGCCCTTTTGATTGGCCTTAACAATGACTCTGGCTGGAAACTTTTCTTTTGGCAGCGTCTTCCTCTTAAAAATGACCATAGGTGGTAGCTTCTGTCCATTAACATGGCAACCAAGAACAACAGTGAAAGCCGACTTCTCATGCCCCGTGGTGCGTATCGATACTGTGCTGGTCCCTCTTTTCTCCACAGTATGGTTCATGGGGATGTCAAAAGGGAGGGGGACCTTGTCCATGTTGGTGATGTGGTTGGGCTGGATCTTTTTGTCGGTAATCTTGTTACTGCAGTAGGTGCGGAAGATGGCCAGCTTTTCTTGTAATCCGCTCGCATTGCTGAACCACGGTAGTCCTTGTGCAGATGGAGAGATGATGCCTTTTCATAAAACAAAAGCACCAAGACGGACCTCCTTGAAAGTGTTCGATCTTCATGTCTTGTGCTATTGTTATTGCCTTCAGTCGAATGGTGACTGTAGAGACGCTTCCGCTTTCTTTGTTCAATAATCCATTGTTCAAGTTGGTCTTCTAACTGTGGCCACCTCACTTTGTTCCCACGGAAACTCTGTTTCATCTTAACTTGGCGCAGTTCATTTTCTTGCTTTCTCCACTTCCGAACCATAGATTCATTGATATTGAATTCTTTCGCAGCTGCTCTATTCCCATTTACAACCGTGTAACTGATAGCCTGTAGTTTGAATTGTGCCTCATAAGCATGTCTCTTCACTGGTGCCATTTTCAGGGGTCCTTACACAAACAAATGTTGTTTTGCAGTATACCGGTAGTATACCTATCAAGAGGCATGGGCGGAGGTACTGGTAGGCATACTGGTATGGTACCTGTATTATGTAATGCGTATGTATCGCACATATTATTTAATGTTTCTGATTGGTTTATCACTGCCAGCATTTGTAGTGTACGTATTATGTCCCGGTGTCAGCAGGAAATGGTCCAACAGTCAATCAAGCGGACGCTTACCAAAGTCGCACAGCAAACATTTTTACAGATTTTGGAACTCAGTGCACACATAGGTGCACGGCCGATTTTTGAGAAAATTTAAGGCTCTTAGGTGCACCTTATAGTCCAAAAAATACGGTAATTACTGAATCAAGCAACAACATAAATTATGGAGAGAAGTTATGTTTGACACATTTTAATAGCTTGTTAGTCATGTTATAATATACATCATCAACATATAGATTAAAGAGTTGTGGTGGCGCAGTGGTTAGAATGCAGAACTGCAGGGCTAACTCACTACTTACTCCAACAAGAGACTGCCAAATTGCTGGCAGCCAGCAGTCAGCAGAAATAGTCTGCAGTACTGTATTCTAACCACTGCACCAACACGGCTCTATATTAGATATCAGAAACTTGGAAGCTTCTAATCCCAGTCTATATGGTCTTATTCAATACAATGAAGAAAAATTTCAACATATTTGCGTGCGCGCGTGCGCGCACACACACACACACACACACACAACACACTTTTAAGGCGAAAGTACATTTTGCTCTCATACTTATGGCATGGAGACTATACTTTTTGTCATTCATGATAGACCTGTAAAAGTGGTAAGAAATATTAAGATCAGATACATTAGTTTTTCCAGAAAATTTTTAAAGGTAATATATTGTTGAAATGAAGAAGATTTTCTTTTAAGGTTTGATGGATAAACAGACTGAAAGAGAATATGACTTTCGCTTTTATATTTGTTTTGTTCTGTTTTCGCCTTTCCTCTTTCCCAAAAGATGAAAGACAAGTACTAAACAAGCAACAGGCAGCAAGCTGGCTGCGGACGTTCACAGGTTTATTCTCTTGGAACTGAATATTCTTGGCATTCCAAACCATGTCGCGCCTGCCCCAAGTCCCAAACTGATAATAAAGTTTTACTCCAAAAATCACAAGGCAGTCCACAAAAATAATCATTCACGAGAAAAATCTGAAGTAAGGTTAACTTTGCCCATACAAAGTATCAGGAGAAAACACACCACTTTTATCCCCTATGGGGTTGGCTCATAACTCACTTCTGACCCTCCACACCTCTACATTGCGCTCACTTTCTCCCTACGATGCTCGCTTAGGGATCGAGCCAACACCTCTTCCTCTTTAACTTCCTGTCAAGGGGCCTGCTCTGATATGCCTTCCTCCTGATTAATCTCAGGCTGTTCCTCTTGTGTTGTCTGATGGAACGCTGGGGCATTATCATGGAGGAAAGGTCCTGGGGAGGAAGGCAGGTCCTCTTCCTCTGACAGCATAGCTTGGGAATCGGGGCCACAAACACTATCCCCCCCGCAGGGCCCTTCCCCCGAGTCTGAAGGTCAGGATGTGGTCGCAAGGGGAAATGGTCATGGAACATCCGTATAAAGGTCCGGGGCATGGATCGTGGAAGCATTCACCCAGGAGAGGGCCTCTGGCCCATCCCCCTGCCTCTCGATCAAATACTGAACCGCCCTTTCAAGCCAGCAGGAATCCCTAATGCTGGCCACCTTGACTTCTATTGTGCCATCTTCACCGGCACAGTGGTGGATCAACCAGCTGTGGGACATAGAGATATACACGAAGGGGCATCAGGGACCAAAAGGGAACAGTGGAATACTGGATAAACTCACATGGAGCGCAGGTAGAGTCCAGGTCGATAGGGCTACAGGGTTGAATTGACCGCCTTGATGGAAATGGGCCGATGAACTGAATGGTCCACCTTCTTTATCGGGCGGTCGACCTGAAGATGTTTTGTGGATAACCAATACATGTTGCCTACAGCCAGTGAGGTGTTGCCCTCACCAAGAGCGATCTGCGAATCCGCTTGTAATCTTCTTGGCTGTATCAGTTGCTGCCGAACTAACTGCTGAACTGAGTGAAGTTCTGAAAGGAAATTCCTGGGTCTCGAAACAGGGGAATCTAATAGTGTCAAAGGAAGAACTGTGGATGGTACTCCACATTAGCATAAAATGGTGTCATTGGGGTGGAGGTGTGCTGGGAGTTGTTGAATGCAAACTCCGCCAGAGGAGATAATCAGCCCAGTTGTTCGTCTGTTTGGTTTACAAAACAACACAAGTATTGCTCGAGAATGCCAATGATCTTTCTCCGTTCCCCCATTAGTCTCTGGATGTGCGCCGACGACAAGCACACCTGCACCTGTATGCAGTCATCAGCTTTTCCAAAATTGGGCTGTAAAAGTTGTACACTGCGGTCAAGAACTACCTTGTCTGGCAGACACATGGGAGACGGAAAAACATGCTACTACAGAGAACAACACGAACAGTTGTAGCAGGCCGTTTGGCAATTTACGAACACAGAATGGAAGTGGGCCATTTTTTGTCAAGACATGTTTGACACAACCAACAACATAGTTGTAAAATCCAGAGGATGGTGGTAAATGAGTCAAGAAGTCCATGGAAATTGCTCCCCATGGTCTTTCTGGAGTCGGCAGAGGTTGGAAGAGACAAGGAGGTGCACCTGTCGTGATTTTTGCTTGTCTGCATGGTACACAGCACATGACATAGGCATGGACATCATGCTGTACTCGAGGCCACCAAAAAGTCCGCGTTACAAGATGAAGGGTCTTAAAAAACCCAAAATGGCCAGCTGCAGGGTTATCGTGACACTGAGTCATAATAAGGGCTCGAAGTGGCCCTATGGGTACGTACAACCGGCCCCAACGCTTGGGTAAACCCTCCTCCAAAGTCCATGGGGATTTGGGTCCAATCTCCCCCATCCTCTGCTACGACCAAGCATCCAGGCGCTATGCCTCTCGCACCTGACTCCGCAAGTCCACCGGTTCCTGGACTGAGGCCAAGGATTCTGCTGGTAGCACTATCCGCGGATGAAGGGGGTCCTCGGGGCAAAGGTTTTCAGGTTTGCAGGACAGGGCATCCGCCCTCCGATTGTGACCACTGGGGATATAGGTCAAAGAAAAGTTGAACCGGGCAAAAAACAATGACCACCGGATCTAAAACTGGTTCAACTTTCTTGCTGTTGACAAGTGTTCTAAATTCTGATGGTCTGTCCGGACCTCCACCTTGTGTCGGGATCTCTCGAGATGATGTCGCAAAGCCTCAAATGCAGCCTTGATAGCCAGTAACTCTTTTCCCCAGATGGTGTAGTTGAGTTTGGAAGAAGTGAGTTTCCAGGAATAATAAGCACAGGGAAAAAGAGTGGCACTATCCACTGGGGCTTGCAACAGCACCACCCCAATAGCCACGTTGGACGCGTCCATCTCCACCACAAAAGGACGATGCAGATCAGGGTGTCTCAAGATGGGTTCTGCGATGAAGGCATTCTTGAGGGCCTCAAAAGCCTGTTTTGCAGAGGGCCCCACTGGAATGGGACTGTCTTTCGAAGGAGCTGGGTTATTGGACCTGTCAGCTTGGCAAAACCCGGGATGAGGGTCCGGTAACAATTAGCAAACCCCAATAGGCATTGAACATCCTTCACACCACGAGAGGGTTCCCAACTACATGAGGTCTCCACCTTGCTTGGGTCCATGGTGATGCCTTCGGGAGAGATGATGTGCCCAAGGAACTCTTTGGAAGTCTGAAAGAAGAGACATTTCTCCAGCTTCGCATAAAGTTGGTGCTCCCAAAAGCATTGCAAGACCAGACGAACGTGTTGAAGGTGGCTCTCCCTGGACCCGGAATAGATCAGAATATCGGTCAGGTACACCATCACGAACCAATCTAACATATCCCAAAACACATCATTCATCAGGTGCTGGAAGACTGTGGGGGCATTGGTCAACCCAAACGGCATCACAATGTATTCAAAATGGCCATATCGGGTGCCAAATGCTGTCTTCCATTCGTCCCCCTCTCGCATCTGCACCAGCTTGTAGGCCCTCGAAGATTGAGCTTGGTGAATATAGTGGCCTCCCTCAACCTCTCCAACCATTGACGTCAATGAGGAAACAAATACAGCCCAGAAAATAAACTGTAGTCCTTGGTGTTTTCTGAGCTTAATGGTTTTCTTGCCAAAGTTGCATTACCAAACTTAGTAACATCATAAGTGCTAGCAAATGTCTGTAAAAAAACTCCATCAGAGAGCACCAGGGACCCCACAATTCAACTCTGATCAAGGTCAGGTATCAAAGAGGCTCCTCAGATTGTTATGTTGGAACATTCAAATTTACATGCTTCTGATTTCAGCCAGAAATAAAGTGGGTACCCAAACATGGGTAGAAGCATAGAGAAAAAAAAGAATAAGATTTTTAAAATTCATTGAATTAACTACCACAATAAATAAAAGCACAATATCACATTTAAAAAAACAAAACACCTTTTTTTCCTACCTATGTTTAAGGTTCTCTCTCAGTTGTCCTTCTCTATTTTAGAAAGCAGTGTAAAGTAAGAGTTTCAAAAATGAACTCTAATAAGAAGAAATGCTTTGGTGTTCTCCTGCAAAGAACTTATCTTCCAAACATGTTGCTGAATTCAAAATGCTGAAACTTTGATATGTAAGCAAAACATTCAAGTGCTGTAAAAAGTAATCAGTGGAATCAAAGCCAGACATATATCCTTTTCTAAGACCATTGCTGACTTTGTAAATTATACTTTAGGTTGCTATATTAAAACACAAACTGCAGAATCATCCATGTGGATTTTGCTATGTACAGTACTTAACACATGTGGTTTGAAACAGAATACAGCATCAGGAAACAGTGGTCGATCGGAATGGCTTTGGAATGGTAATTTTTATTTATTATTTTTGTAAAAATAGTACGACTACCCATTGCAAATTCATGTTTAAATCTGGCAGTGCAATTATAACACAACAGTTTTTTGCAATATAAAAGCTATACTTTGTTTTAGGCTATAATTTCTATAACAGAGAGCCAACGTACATGTTTCTACATAAGAGGTGTTAAACTAGCGGTATCATGTGATGCATCATGACTTTTTCCCCCTTCACTAAAGCCCATGTCACACTGCACCAACGGATGCAAAGAGGATGTAAAACGGACAAAAAAGCTTGCCATCCGTTGGAAAAACGCTATGTACTCGCTGCCTCCGTTTGTTTTCCTCTCTCATCCGTCTCAGCATCCGTTTATTGAACGTTTCATCCGCTTCCAAAAGTTTTGGGCTTGCTCAAACTTTTGCGCGGCAAATGTAGGCAAGTCACATTCAATTTGTCCGTTCTGCATCCCTTTGCATCCGCTACTGTGCTATAACCGTTCTGCATCCGTTCTGCATACGTATTCCGCTAGGCATTCCGCTGCCGACATCGTGCACCGCATGCCGCTCGGATATGCAGGGAGGAAGTCGGAAACGGACAAATGGAACGGAATGCAGAACGGATGCAGAATGGATGCCAGCAGAAACCAAAGCGTTTAAAAACGGGATAACAGACGTTCGCAAGAGGGGACCTAATCTCGGAGTACTTAAGGATGTCTGGCGGATGCCTCAGAGGAATGCCTAGAGGAGTGCAAAGTGACACCTACCGCTGCCTATAATAAAGGGGGAGCATACTCGCCTTGCATCTCACTTCTCAGAACAGCAGCCATCCGCTCCCATCCGCGTGGGCTTCTGTTCATGATCCCCCGTTTGCATCCGCACTGTGTCCCCCCGCGTCTGTGTTATCCGCTCCAATTATGGCAATTTTCACGCCCTTTTTTTGAGCGCGGATCAACAACGGATGTAACCATTTTTCTCTTTCCGTTGTGTCCTTTTGGCATCCGTTTGGGCAGTGTGACATGGCCTTAAACCAGGCATGGGCGTGGCCAACAAGTAATGCATCCGGTCCACAGCCCGGGAGTTTGACAGCCCTGTTCTACACCATTACCCATTTCACTTCACAGTTCTTTGGTGAAGTAGGTGTAGTTAACTTTGTGATTGAGCTGGTATTTGAACCTAGGTATTCCCACTATTAATATGGCATTCTAAATTGCTTGGAATCACATGTAGAATTATTGAAATATCACTAATAAATGCAGTATGTTAGGCATCTTTACTTGGAACAGCTTACATCCGTCAATGATACTTTAACACCATTAAACAACATCTGCCTCTCCAGGTCCTTGGGAGGGATTTGATAAATGGAAAGATGCCAAATGTAATTTAAACATCTGGCTGACTGTGTGACCAACCATAATAATGTTATCAGTCAATATCAATAATCCTAGATTCTTGAGAAGAACTCAATGTGTATGAAGACAAACACCAGCTAAAGAACAGGCAGCTGTAACTTCACATTTTAGCGTAACATCAGTCAACTGCAAAAGGCAACTTTACTTGGAACACATTAATGCTGCAAAATACCTTCAACACCATCAAACAACAACAGCTGCCTATCTCAGGTTCTTGGGGAGGACTCATTAGGGGGATGAAAATGCCAAATCCAGTCAGTGGTTGCCAGTGCTCATCCAACAAAAATAACAGTTGCAAACAATATTTGAGAATGCCTTTGTTTTTCATGTGAGGCTGTACTGTTCTGAGCATTTGATGTCTTTTTAAAATCAATAACAGATGTTTGACATTATTTCCAACTAAGGATATTCTTATTTAATAAAAAAATATTTAAACAATATTGGAAGAAGATTGTAATATGACTGTGGTGCAGTAGTTAGAATGCAGTACTGCAGGGTTAACTCACTGCTCACTCCAGGAGTTCAATTCTGAGTGGCTTAAGGTTCACTCAGCCTTCTATCTTTCCGAAGTTGGTAAAACGAGGATCTGAATTGTTGGGAGAAATATGCTGATTCGGCAAACCGTTTAGAGAGGGCTGTAAAGTACTGTGAAGCGGTATATAAGTCTAAATGCTATTGTTATTGCTATTAGGGAATGTATTATTTTAAGGATAAGATAACTTTCCTTCAGGTTTTCAGAAGTAAAAAAAATGTGACGGGGGGGGGGGGGNNNNGGGGGGGGGGGGACCTTTAAAAAGGTTTAGTTCCTTTAGTTTTATTGATAGATTATACTTGCCCTAGGAAGGAAAGATACTCATTCATCTTTAGATATAACTCTTCTTGTTCTTTTTTGCTGTTTCTCAGATTGAGTCTTTATTAGACATACTTGCAAAGTATTGGATCAATATACTTTGTAGTAATACTAGACTTTATAAAAATGTATGTTTTTGCAATTTACTAACAACGTGTAAGAGGTGCAAGCCTTTACTGTAAAACACCTTTGATTGATGACATTCAACATTCAAACCTTTCCTTGGTTAAAAGAATTTGTTTTCCTTAATAAATTAACATTGAAGTTCTTCATTATGAAACTAGAATTTAATCAAACAGAGAGCTACAATATCAATTACTTATGAGAACTTGTCAGTTTCACAGTGTCATTGTGTTCACTTTCCTAATTGACTTAATGATACTCAATAACTTTAAATCATCTTGAAAATATGTTAATGTGTCTGTTTATAAATTTACAATTTAGTTGCATAAATTAATATCTGACTGGGAATAAACATATCTAAAAGCAATATTAATTTATCCAAATTTGCATTTGTTTTTCATAAAAAAATCCTAGGATGAGTAATAATATCAAACAAATAGCAATAAAATGTCAATCAATCAATAAAATCACCAGAACAAAAAAGGGTGAGCACCAATCCTATAATAATTGGTATTATAAGGGTTGAGTTTCAATGTTCAATAATAACTCCTAAATGCATAGGAAAACAGAGTGGCCTCAGCCATGCACCAAAACATTAGGATGATCAGGGCACTCTTTGGATGTTCCTTTTCTGGTTCTATAATAACCTGATTTTATTCACTATAGAATGAGGTAATGAGACTGGCTCATATCCTGTTCCATCCCCTCATCTCCCCACCCAAACTCATCCATACAGGAACTCTGGAAGACTGAACGAGGCCATTCTGTTCTTCACAGGTAGATTTGCAGGTAATTTGCTTTGGATAGCAATATCCTAATCTTGAATTAACTCTGGAAATGAATAGGTATTTGATGAAGCTTTTCATGATCAACACAAGCAACCATATCCCCAATGCCTTTTTAACAGCCTTTTGAGGGATTCCTATGTATGTGAATGTCGGGAAATGAGAGGTTACTAAAGCACAGGTCTCTGCTATCTCTATCTTTGCTCAAAGAACATTGCAGTTGAGGCCATAACCAAAGATGGCCCAAAGATGGCTAGGACACTTGGAGCATTTTGACTTTGCTCTCACATTTGACCCTCTCTTGAAAAATTCTCACAGCAGTCTAGTGAGGACTCATTTGTTTTCAACTAATTATTACAATTTGATATGACTTCCTATAAAAGAAAATCCTCACCTGAAAAGAAAGGGACCTGGATGAAAAGGATGGTAACTTGTAGATTCATTTCAAGTCAAAGAATTGGGCTTTAAAAGAAAACTTAGTTCTCTGTTAAGTATGCCATCCACCCAGAGTTAGTATTATGATACTGTGGAAAGGGAACTTCACGAGGACAGTGGTGTCACCCAAGCAGGAAAAGCCCAAAGGGAACATCAGGCCAGC
>BHFT01040396.1:0-11278 GCA_004320025.1 Laticauda laticaudata
GCTCTGGGTTCCTTCAATGCCTGAGGGGACCCGTCTCTGCAGACACGTGAATAAAACCTTGTTTTCCTTGGATCAACCAATCCTTTGGTGGTTATTTATCTGCTTCCACCTCACATATTCAATTCAATTGTATAGAATGTGAAAGATGTGGTTTATTTTTTATTTTTTATAGTTTTTTTATTTAAGATGTGCACTGAAGGTGTCATTTAATTTCATTGTACAAGGTGCAATGACAATAAAGTAACCTATACTAACTATACATTGAGTACTCCTTAATGTTCCTAAAATAAATACAGATTGGATGGCTCAGATGTTCTCTTTAGACAAGAATTAAGTAAAAAGACAATAAAGTTCCAAGTTATTTTATATAGAGAGGAAGAGGATCCTTTTTGGCTTCCTCTCTCTTGTGCTTTTTTCTGGTCACTTTGGGAGTCACCTTTATAGTCTATGGCTAACATGGCAATTAACTTTAGGTCTGGGGTTGGCACAATGCATCAAATAGATTTTGAACTTGGATACTCAAGTTCTCCACTTTCTTTTGGGTCTTCTTAAAAACAAAAATTATTGCAAATATTTTGCAGCAGAAGTGAAGCTTATTCGCTGATGCATGTTTCTACTATCCTTTTTCCTTTTCTAATTCCTTATATTTCATTTTTCTAGCTATCCCACGTCTTCTTGTTTTCCATCATTACTTTTCTTATTTTTCCTTCTCCATCTATTTTCCCAGGAGCTTCTTGTGCCTATTTCATCCAGTTTTGACTTCTTGAGTCCACTGAATAAGCTCTCCTTATCAATCCTCATAGCTTTTTCAATCCAGCAATAGAGATGCTCTTGCTGAGGTGAAAGCTTCACCTTACAAGCCAGTGTGCAGATGCAATTAGTGATGTCATTCAGCCTAATACTCTTTTCCATTAAGATAGGACAATAATTTCTGGTGGAGTTTATTCCCTGAGAATCAGATTTCTTTAAAAAGTAGATAGAGCAGAATATTTTTGAATAAAATTGCCAAAGCTGATTAAGACAATGAATCATATTGTGTTTACAGTCTTATTATCTCAAATATGGTCCACTTCATAAATAACTGATATTTATGCATATTGTTTTTCCTTATTTTCCACAGCTTGGAATCCTACACTGGAAATATGTGGGTACTCAGGCTCAGGTTATTGATCAGAGAGATGGTCCGTTATCAAACACTTTATTACAATCAGATATGAAAATGAGATTGATTTCAGTTTCTTATGTAGCCAAAAAACTGCCTGCAGTGGGTGCTGTATTGAAGCAACATTGTTGATTTTAACAATACCTCTATTGTTAGTACAATGAAATATGTGAAATATTATCTTTGAAATAGTTCAAGAATTTAAAACTTTCCAAACAAGAGCTTCCAAAGTTTAAAGGGACAACTTCTGAATGTTCTATTTTAAGGGTCCATATAATGAACATGCAGACATTTTTTTTCCTGAAAATGCAGGCATGCATTTTATGTACTATTTTAATCAGTGGAAAAAAGCCCAACCAGCAGAAAATCAAACTAATTATCTGACCTACTTCCTTGTCTGTAAAGCTTCTTATAACAATATTTATTTTCTTTAGATTTAGGCTCCTGGTAGAAGACTAGTAGGGTTTTATACATTTGAACATTTTGAAACACACAGCTTGAAAACATATGATGGTTCATACTTTAACACTCCAAAACATCACCAAATCCTCCAAAATATTTCTAAATCTCGAATTTTCATTCTCTACCTAACACTAGATTCAGAAAATAAAGGCTGTATGTTTTGTTCTTTCTTTGGTCTGATCTCTGCATTAACACATTCCATAACTGGGAGGAGGGAGGGAAGCTAAAGCCATGATTCCTAAATGTCTTCATCTGTTCCAGAAGAGTCCATTTATTGAGAACAATCTCCATAACAAAAGATATCTGGCTATTCTGCATGGATCTTTGAAAGGATTCCAACAGTCCTACTAGTTCTATTGAACCCTGTCCAAATGTAAATTTTATCATCAGGAATTACAGAGTTGGAAGGGATCCCAAAAGGATTCCTAGCCAATCCCAATCCCTTAACAATATATTTCATTATACTGTAATCTATGTTCCGGAAAACAGCCTTTATTAATCTTTTTTTTGTTCCACATATATACCAAAATTCAAGTGTTTTCATCTTCCCACAAAATGCAAAATATACTGGATTACATTTGTGTAGGACTATCCTATTAAAACAACATTTTTGCCACAAAATCTACCACTTTAAGCATTGTTAAACACAAAGCTACTAGCATCGGCTCATGCCAAAAGTAATTGAATAGGACTTCCAATGACTGCCATCCTAAGAAAACATAAGTTTCTATTTCAACCCACAGTCTGTTTTGGGAAAAAAATTCCCAATTCAGCAGTACTTTAATATTCTTTTTTTGATATATTTTCCAGATACTGTAACAATGATAAGTCCAATAAATGAAGCTTTATCAAGCACATGAAGTTAATGACAATATCTGTCAGTATTTTAGTATTTTTTATTATCCATTCAGTCTGCGAGGATTAATTTTACCGAATGCCAAAATGAAAACTTTATTTGCAAGTTGTCAATCCAGATCTACATTCTTTTTGCTTCTCCTATTTGAACAATATGAGACCTATCCATTTAAATCATTTTTAATAATAAGCAGCCAAATTTATGGGCTTTTTCATGTAGGATACCATTGATGCCCAAACTATGCCATTTTTCAGTGGAATGAGGGAGGGGAAGAGCACTCAAGAACAATACAGTTCTATTGTTCTATTCAAGAACAATACAATTAAAAATAAAACCCACATTATAAACTATGACCAATGATTATTGCACTACACAAACACCTAATGGAAATATTCAAGCCAATATAAACATTTAACCCTTCTAATATTCATGTGAACATGTTAGAAACTTTAAATATAACTTATAATAGTATACATAGTAAACATGACAATAGAATGCCAATTCCCATTACTGGGAAATGTGGATTTTTTTTTTTTTATCATGGTGGGACCCAGATGAAGTGACTGATAAGGCTTATCATTATGCTTATCATTATTGGTGATCTGATTAAAACATCTTTTCATATATTCCAAGCAGTCTACCAGCTTTCTAGAACTTTGTCTGGATACATACATATCAAGATTTGAAATCTTCAAAATATTCTGTAAACTTTTGCAAGTTTTACTGAAAAACTACTTAACAGTAGCCAGTCAAATGCTAACATTACAAGTCAAATACTGTTAACTTCTACAAAACATTAGCAGGATTACATGTCACTCAGACGTTGCATCTGATGCCTTGCAGTGGCTGTGTCTATTTAAAACAACTGTTTACCCTAAAAAAAATCTATGACACTTAAAAATGTTATTTTATGAACTAAAACTGAGTAACTCATATTCTTGATCTTTGCAAATGAATTCCTAGGAAATTTGAGAAGGTTTTGATGCAAAGCAGATAATCGAAAATGAGCAATTTATAGCTCTGAAATGCAAAAATTTTGTCTTGGTGAAATCCCTCCTGCAGCTCTAACCAAAAAAATTCAAAGTAAATCATCAACATAAATTTATAACAAAGGAATTGCTTCATATAATTACCTATATAGTGTTACCTTTGATGTTGAAAATTAAGTAGATAAAAAAAATTGAAGAACAAAGTTGGCAAAGGCTGTTTGAGTTTTCCATATATATTTCAGTGGCTACCACAAAGAGGAGGGGGTCAACTTATTTTCCAAAGCACCAGAGGGCAGGACAAGAAACAATGAATGGAAACTAATCAATGCAAGAAGCAACCTGGAATTGAGGAGAAACTTTCTAACAATGAGGACAATTAACCAGTGGAACAGCTTGCAATCAGAAGTTGTGGGTGCTTCATCATTGGAGGTTTTTAAGAAGAGACTGGAGAATCACTTGTCTGAAATGATATCGGGACTCTTGCTTGAGCAGGGGATTGGGCTATTCTGATTGGTTTATCATATAGTGATATTGTTGGATCAGAGGTGGTATTCAGCAGGTTCTGACCAGTTCTGGAGAACCGGTAGCAGAAATTTTGAGTAGTTCGGAGACCCGGCAAATCCCACCTCTGACTGGAGATTTTACAGTATCCTTCCCCTGACACGCCCACCAAGACATGCCCACAGAACTGGGAGTAAAAAAATTTGAATCCCACCACTGTGTTGGATGATATATTTAAAGTCTGCTTTGATTTTCTGAAATAGTTCTTCATATTGCTAACATGAATGTAAACAAAGATTTGCTCACGTCAAATCTATGTCCCCATTCCTTTTTTGCGCTTTTCAGAATAAATTTATTTTTAAATAGGCATAATTATTAAAGAAAGAGCCTGCCCTGTATTATACATAATACAAAGATTATATTTTCAGCGTAACTATTTCAAAAAGGACTTCCTATCTATTTCCTTCAATAGATTTATAGTTTTTGCTCTGTTCCGGGAATAGAAGTACTCGAGACCGGTGTTCATCAAACAACTCTTTGTTATAAACTCAGTGATTTCTTAACAGAACATTGCCGGAGCCATGGCAGCCCTTTTTATAGCGGCTGTTCGTGGCTTGTGGCCAATGACAGCTCTTTAAGATTTCCCACCGTCAGGTGGGCCAATTGTAACTGTACTTTATTAACCAATCCTATTGCAGCCTGCTCGGCCAATCAGATTTAAGTATTTGGAGTATTCTAATTCTTATACAACAACACTCCTCCCCTTTGGTTTCGTCCAACGTGCATATAACGTAGTCACGCAGGTAAGGTGGGGCTTTTGCGGGTCCCTACTTGACCTGCGCAGCTCAGTCTCAGCGTTCGGTCTCAGGATCGCCTTTTTTGTGTCTTCTCCATGGAACCTCCTGGAAGCGCGTGAGTCAGCCTTGCTGCTCCCGCCTGGGTCTCTCGGGTTGAGGTGGCTCTGCCGCTCCCTCCTGGTCTGTCCAGGTTGGTCGAGCTGGCCTGGCTGCCTCCTTCCTGGAAGGCCTCACCTCGCGTCCCTGCTTACCGGTTCTCTTCTCAAAGTCGTCTATGGGTAAGTGCTCTTTTTGTCTTACCGGGGGTTCTAAATTGGTTTGTGTTGTGTCTTTTGTCGTGTTATTGGTGGGTTCTTCTCTCCCTTTTTATTATTTTGTGCTTCCCCCCTCCTTGTTGTTTTGGATTGTTTGTTGGGGTGGTATTTGCCGCCTGTGCTTCAGACAGCTAGGCAGGTTTTGTGTTTGCGTTCCAATTGTCCTAGAGTGAAGCTGGTCCGATGTGTCGTTTCCATGTTCTGCCATTTCTCCAGTTCAAGTCGAAAGGACCAGGCCCCTGTAATTTGTGTAATTGTGGCTGGAAGCATAATGGTTCCCGATAAGATTTTTGGTGTAGACTAGGTCTCCAGTGGTAAAGAGAAGCAGTATTTTACTTGAGCAGTCAGGAGTTTTTTCAGAGGTGTAGGTGGGGTGTAGCCTATCTAGTAGGCACGCAAATTTTCTACCCATGAGTTCTGCTGGGCTTTGTAGTGGTTGTGCTAGGGTTTTGTTAGTGGTTGTGCTAGGGGTAGATATGCTGAATTGTTAACAGTTTGTTTAGTTTATTCTTGGATGTCCCAGTAGCCAAGTTTGTCATAGGGCTTTCTTTTGTATAATGAATCATGCGTTCAGCTCGTCCATTTTGAAAGCCGGATTGAGCCAGCGCTGTTATGGGCATTCGGATGCCTTGTGCAGCTAAGGTATTGCTCGAAAGCTAAGACAGTAAATTGGGGACCATTGTCAGATACGACTACATCTGGCAGTCCATGTATAGCAAAAGAGTTTTGTTCAATTGTTTTAAAACTGCCTCAGTAGTTGTGGACGCCATAAGAATAACCTCTAGCCAGTTTGAATAAGAATCACACTTATCTAAATATGTGTTCCCTTTTGTTGGCCCAGCAAAATCAATATGGAGTCTCGACCAGGGGCCTCTGGGAGTTTCCCATTCCAGGACTAGTGCAAAGAGGGGGGGGATAGGCCTTGATTTCTGGCAGTCATGGCATGTTGCCACCCATTTTTCAATGTCTTTGTCCAGACCTGACCACCAGACATAACTCAACTGGCCAGGGCTTTCATTTTTACTATGCCCGGGGTATCCCTCATGCAACATGCACAATACTTCCCTCCTACAATTTGTTGGAATTACCACCCTGTCCCCCACAGTAATACAACCCTTTTCAAGGGACAGTGCAGTTTGCCAGGTGCGAAAAGGTTTAAAAGTCTTCCCTCTATCCTCATCCGGCCAACCCTTACCATACCCAATGCAGAATCCGGCTGTCAGCAGGTTTCTTTCGCCAGTAGCTTTAGCGACGTCTGCTGCGGTTAGTGCAGTTTTGGCCATGTCTCAATCTGAAGAGTGGAGTGATGGGAGCTGGGTCATCTTCCTTGTCGGGCAGAGGGGAATGGCTTAAGGGCATCTGCATGGGTGATGGTTTTTCCTGGGTGATGTATGAGTGTGTAATTGTATGCAGCGAGGAATTCCGACCAATACGTCATTCTGGCGATAGGATGTTCGGGGTTGGTTTGTTCCCTGCCAGAAATTCCTAGCAGGAGGTTTGTAGTCTGTGATTATAGAAAATGTCCTACCGTATAGTATTCGTGGAATCTCTTGACGTCTGCTATGATGACGAGGGCCTCTCGGTCATTGGCTGTAGTTTCCTTTCAGATTTTTGACAACGTTTTAGAAATAGAGCGATTGGTGCTTCTCTGCCATCTGGTAGCTTCTGGCTCAGGATGTGCGCTGATTCCAAATCACAGGTAACTGTCAGTGTGCAAGGTGGTTGCTGTACTGTATTAAACGGTGTTGGATTTTAAGTCCTTAATGTTTTGGAAATGCTTACTTTTCTCGGTGGCCCCAATTCCAGACAGTTTTTTATTTAATAGCTGATGTAATGGTCTGCTATGGTTGCCTTTTGGGCAGGAAGACATTGTAAGAAATTAATGAAGACTAGAACGACTTGTACGTCTGTTTCCCTCTTAGGTCTGGTGTGTGTCTTTTAATTGCTTTTACTTTCTTTCAGTGGGGTGTATCCCTTTCTCATCTTATAAGCGTAGCCTAAGAATTCGACTTGATTGGTGGCTAAGTTGACATTTTTCTCTTTTGACTTTAAGCCCTGATTCCCTGAATTCTTTGCAAGACTCCTCTCAATCTCTCTTCTAACTGATGTTTGTTTTTCTCGATACTAATACATCATCAAAATAGGGAACGACCCCTTTTAGTCAATTTAAGAAGGCGCTCCATTAGGCTTTGAAAAACACCTGGTGGCTAATGCTAACACCAAATTGAAAGTATGTTGCATTTGAATTCCCCCTGTGCATGGACTATAATCTGTGACTTCTGCAGTTTTGGGGTCAACCAGCAGCTTTGTTGGTTTGCTTGCGTGAGATCAAGTTTTCGCGAAAATTTTTTCCTGCCCCTAATGAATGCAACAGTTGTTGAACTATTGGAAAAGGGTACGCGCTTTGCTGGAGTGCATGATTGAGGGTGGCTTATATATCACCACAGATACGTACTGACCATCTGGTTTGACAGGAGTCACGAATGGGAGTTTCCCACTTGGCATGGTCGATTGGCTCTAACACCCCTGTGCGATAAGTTTGTTTAAGCTGCTCAATCTATTTCGGCTTTAAGGCTAAGGGAAATGCATTTAGCTTTGATCCTGATGGGAGCTATCTTAGGGTCAGGCTGAATGTTATAGGGGTCCCCTTGTACTTGCCTAGGGTCCTGTCGAATACGTCCCGGAACTCTTTCAGCTAGCTTTCCCCCAATCAGTCTTGGCGACACTGTTTGTTCCTGTCACTCCGATTCCCAGGGGCATGAACCATTTCGATTCCCAGCAGGCTAGGGCGATCACAGTCGAACGATTGTCAGAGGAACGTACTTCAGCATTGGTTTTTGAATTCTATTAGGAAATGTCCAAGACCCACTACCGGGATTCGGTTTCCCTGGTAAATCTTTGAGTATTAGGCTTTGCTGTTTCGCAGTTCTCTTCGTTAATGTCTGGTACAGATTTTTTGATGATTCCATGATACCATTGACAGGTATGATCTGGAGTCTACTTCCATTTCACAGGGCTTTCCTTTCGATTTTTACGTTTATTTGGAACTTTTTTGTGTTTGCTGCCCTGGCATTTCTATGATTATTGTTTGGTGTGTTTCTTCTTTGTCGTTTCATTTGCCGGCTTCTGTTTCTTTCGGCTCCATTGGCTTCGCGGCTTGTCTATCTCTGTTTCTGGGGGCAGGGGTGCTGCTGTGCCATTTTGGAGCTATAGTTCTTTTTGTTCCGGCAGGACCCTTGCAATGTGCCCCTGTTTTTCACAAAATCTGCAAATGGCATCCAGGAATCTGCATTCGGAACACAGGTGATCCCCCCTGCATCCAGACACTGGAATTCTGCCTCCTTCCTCTTTTTTCCCACCATTTTCTTTCCGACTGAAGCCTATGTATGTCTTCCTTGTGTCATCGGTGTCAGCTTGGGGAGTGCGAGGTCTTCATGGTGGGCAGTCACGGTGGTTTGTTTTTTTGTGTTCCTTCCGCCTCCTTCTCTCGAGCTTGGTTTTGTGGTTCTGGATTTGTTGAGGTTATTTGGCGCATGGTGGCTGCAGATTCTTGGCTGCTTCAGCCCCGGTGGCTTCTGCGATGGCCTCAGCCACTGTGATATTTGGTCTGTTTAGTAGCTTGCTTTGGAGTGTAGCGTCCTTCAATCCTTAGGACCATGCGGCTCTCATGGCTTCCGTCCATGTTGAGAAACTCGCAGGCTCCTCCGATATCTCTTAGGGCTGCTACGAAATCTCTGATGCTCTCATCTTCTCATTGATCTTGCTTATAGAATTCGTGTCTTTTAATAAGATTGGAGACCACAGGCGCGTAATGGGCCCATAGCATTCAGTTTAATTCTGGCCATGCCATTTGTTTTACGTCCCACGGTTGGCTAATGCCTTGGCCATCTTGAACACAGTAGGGCCACAATGCATGAGGAATATGGCTCTCTTCCTCTGGTCGGTTATTCCTTGTGGCGCGTTGCTTTCTAAAAACATCAGGAAGCAGTCAGTGTATGACTCGCAATCTTCTTCGGCTGGGCTGAACGGTGCAGGCGGCGCATTGTTACCGGCCATTTTGGTTGCTCGGTTCTTATCGCTGCATGCTTCGGTCTCGCTCTTCTAAGACGATCCCATCCTCGTCGCCAGCATTCTGTTCTGGGAATAGAAGTACTTGAGACCAGTGTTCATCAAACAACTCTTTGTTATAAACTCAGTGACTTCGTAACAGAACATTGCTGGAGCCATGGCAGTCCTTTTTATAGCAGCTTTTCATGGCTTGCGGCCAATGACAGCTCTTTTAAGATTTCCCGCTGTCAGGCAGGCCAATTGTAACAGTACTTTATTAACCAATCCTATTGTGGCCTGCTTGGCCAATCAGATTTAAGTATTTGGAGTATTCTAATTCTTATACACAACAGTTTTTGAATCTGTTTTCTTGTAGTTACCGTTTATTGTAGCTTATTCCTAAGTTATTCAATTGAGATGTGTTGTAGCATAACTGATTCTTCCCCAAAAGTTAAAGAGTAGGTTGTTGCAGGAAGTTGGTTTATGAAATTATTTAAGATATAGTATCCTGGTACAGTATTGTTGGTTTAAATTTTTTTTTGGGGGGGGTAAAAGCTGTCTTGAGCCTGAGACATTTTATTCTCAGGCAATGATGCCTTTCATGATTCCATGTACAGAAGATGAGCACTGATGGTCTGATGTAAAGGGAAGTAAACAGTATCCTTAACTTTTCCATATCTCATTTTGCCCTTCCCCAGGCCTCTGTCAACTGTGACCACTGCTTCATTCCATCTAATATTAAGATCAACTTGACTTGAACTCTGAAGAGGCTATATATAATTACTGTAATTCCATAAAATATACTCTTGATACAATATACCATAACTATCTATGCTATATTTAAACAATAGGAAACTAGAATGCTTTTGATATCTGGCAAAATGTCAATGGTAGGGATGGCTACAATAAAGACTGGACTATCAAAGAATGGTTTTAGATAATCAAGAGTTTCACTCAGTAGCAAAGGTCAGCAGGAGAGATGAAAACCTCCTATCCCAAATTTGCTTGATACACATATAAATTACCTTAGAAAGCCTCACAATCTTCTAAGGTTCGTTTTTCTGGTTCCATTTGACCATGATACCTTGAACAAAGAACAACTCTCTAGCCAGAGAACTGGCTTGAGTTAACAAGAGCCCCATAGATCCCATCAAGCCAAAGAGATGTGGTTTATTTGAGGAGAAGAATCCTTAAGAGAAAGTGGTGGTTTCTCCCCCCCCCCCCCTATAGAATGAAGGAAACCAAACACTCTGTCCCNCCCCCCCCCCCCCACCTATAGAATGAAGGAAACCAAACACTCTGTCCCTCACCACTAACCCCATGCAATTTAGACATTTAAGACTAAAAAAACATGAATTCAAACAATTCCATGCAGAAATTGGATTTCCCTCCAACCCATACAGCAGTGATCTTCTTTTAGTTAAATAGCCAATGCCCAGTACTTAGTCATTAACTTTAGGGAAGAAAAACATTTCTTAATTTCTTAATAAAGAGAAATAAACCTCTAGAACAACCAGATGAAACAGAGTTCCAGTAAATTGAAAATAGTTCAGGTGGAATTCTGGCTTTAATTTCATATTATGACATTCTGGATTCCATGACATTCTATCAATCTCTAAGAATTAGTAATTGGATACTCTTGATATCTCATTTTACAATCCAGATTTGGTTTATAGTTTTGAGAATTCACTATTACTGTGGAAAGCCTATAATTTGTAATAGAGCTGTGTAAACACATCCCTTTGAAATTATCCATTCTCTTTCTGGGTACAGAAACTGAGGAATCCTTTCACAGAATTTCTTCAATTAAAGAAGAAAATTCTCACCAATCTTCCAAATATGCAGACCACTGTATTAAGGCTAGGTCACATCGGCTGACGGATGCAAAACGTATGTAAAAAGGACACAGCGGACGAGCAAATTTTCCATCAGCCAACTGGGCGTGCCTACCCGATCAGCCTGCATTGACTCACCACCACCGCGAAGGCCCAGCGTGCGGACTGTGTCCATCCACTTCCACTCCGCTCGAGCTTCACATGAGCATCCGACTTAACATCCTCGCTACATCCTCCCACGTCGTCTCTTTCCGTTGTTGTCCACGTTCTCTTTATGGCAATTGTTGGGGCACTTTTGAGAGCGGATAACACACG
>BHFT01040400.1:0-11929 GCA_004320025.1 Laticauda laticaudata
TCCAAACTGATCTGTCGATGACTTTGCCATGTATCATCTCAGAATGAATAGTCTAGAGCCCACTGTCAACAAGCCAAAAATGCATTAAATTGTTTTAACCTAATCCTATTTCTAAAATTATTGCTTCAATATAACATACTATCTTTAATTACCGTTTGAGAACCCCTGGTTTCCATTTAGTTTCACCCATTTCCTCTAAATAGCCATTTGCTCTATATTTTTGCTTCTTCTTTAAATTTACTTTCCTTTCTATTCTTCTCGTCATCTTCTTCCCTCCCCTTTTTCATACCCTGTCCTCCCTTTATTTCTCTCTCTCATTTCCCTCTTCTGTTGATTTCTCGATTCATACTTATTTTCATCTATTTTTTTTGAGTTGTTTCATTCCAATCCTAAACGTTCCATTCTCTTCCCCCCCTTTTCCTTTTTCCCCACTAAGATTATTGTCATATAGTTGGCTCTTTTTGTCGCAATCTTTGTTCTTTGAGGCATGTTTGGTTGTTTCTCATAATTCCGATCTCACATTTCTAAAAGCGTGAATTATAACAAAATAATCTCTCCCTTCTTGTGCATCGTTCTTTGTATTAGTTTTAGTCCAGTTTCGTAGTTCTTCTAAAATGGCAGCATTTAAATGTTTTAATAACCACCCGATTGATTTATAGTCATTTCAAATACAATAACAAAACTTCAGAACATTCAGTACAGTATCCCAAGTATGCTGCGAGGTGTCTATATTTCTTATTTTTTTTCAACTTTCTCTTCTGAGTGTTTTTTGGTTCAATTTTAGAAATGTATCATTTTTGGAAGTCTGTTGAATTTGTGTAATTCTGATTTATTAATTCCAGGCATCTTCTTCCTTAATCCCTACCTTTATCTTCTTTTCTCTCTCCGTTTTCAAAAGCATTAGGTATCCGAAATCTTTACTTATTCCTTGACTTTATTATCTTTCAGCTTACTAATGCCACATTGATGTTAAAGATGATTTTTATTCAATTTCGTTGCTAGATTCTTAAGCTGCAGTATAAGGAAAAGAGAAGAAACCAATAGTTTCCCTTTTTCTCTCCTTGGCACCACGCTAAAATAACTTATTCTAGGTACAATTATATTGTTTTTAACAGTTCTAATCGCGGTACCTTATTTTGCCTTTGCTAGTGTGACCCGCGTCAACACAAAATTCATTACTTTCCTCTCCTCGAACATTCTCTTCTGGTTGAGTTTTCTTTGTGGTGCCATTCTGATCCACCACGTGTTCAACGCCTTCGGAAAGATTCAATGCCACTGGAGGAGAGAATGCATGTCTCCGTCAACCCTGTGCGGAGTCTCCCCCTCTTCACACTTCTACGGAGTGGCATAGCCGTTGAAACAGCCAGCTTGACGGCTCGCCACGCGACAGGATCAGAACGGCTCCGGATGGAGACTTTGGGTCTGTCGCTGAAAAAGCTCAACCAGAATAGCTATTGATTCAGTGGAACGGTTCGATAAAAATTACATAGAAGTTATATTAATGAGTTATAAAAACACTATGATGAAAACAAATAGGGAAAAATTATTATGAGGATATTATATGTGATATTTACATTGTGTTTTTATTATATATGTTCTAAGGAAGTTATAATGAATTTTGAAAAAAGTGATTATATTTAAAGAACTAGTATGTCAACATAAGATGTACAAGCAGAATTTGATTGGAAGTTATTTAATTATATGAAGGTCATTAAATGCTTAAGGTATGATATTGAACTTAATAAGAGATGGATGTATATTAAAAGTATATAAAGGATATATCTAAATATACTATATAAGATATAATAAGACCTAAAGATATTAAACGATATAAAGAATATACTCTAATTGGAGTATATAATAAATTGAGAAAATTAAAAGAGGGAAAACATGTAGAAAACCCAATAAACTTTATTCAAAAAAAAAGAACAGTTAACCTAATCCATACGGAGCTTTGCTTGTAATATCAACTCGCTATGGAGTACAAACATTGCTAGACCAATACTGAATACAGGCTCATCAGTCTGAACACCGCTTAATTGATATTAAACATTGAAAAGCTCAGAAATAATCTCATAAGCTTTCTCCACTCCATCATTCATTGCAGATAACCTATCGCACCAGCTCGCAAAATTCTAGACTTGAAAACCTGAATTATACGCCTCAGTCTGATCTAGCTATAGGGATTATATAATAAAATTGCAAGTGCTACTTGTCAATGAATATCTTCAGCTTCAAGCAATAAACTACAAGGGTCCAATAGATACAGACATCCAAGTAAACCTACACCACAACTGTGATTGCGGAAAACTATCTCACACAGATGGTCATGTCTGATAATCTGTATACTCTTGTTTCTTCGCCAACCACCCAAACTTTACCTTAAGACGTTCTCCTACTATACTGTCACCCGTACTTTCCTAAGAGGTCTGAGGGGCATCATAATAACCAGCATGCCTATTGCTCCTAGTACTTCTATTTTTGTTTCTTTTTACTTTCTTATTATGTCACCTTTCATGTATTCATTAACTATTGTCTTTTATATCTTTTATCTTTACTATTTATTCCTTTATAATCGCTTGTCAAAAATAAATAATTATAACTATATAAAAACTTTCATGTTCTGTTAATACTTTGGTGTCTAGTTATGTTGGGCTTTGTTTTTCATGAGCTTTTTTTATCAATTGTATATTTTATGTGATTATTATTTATTTTTTAGTTTTTTTATAGAACTTAGTAGACTCAAACTATTTCTTAATTGCTATTTGCAGGAGTTTCTCGGATTGGTTATTTAGAACCATTATTGTACTCTCTGCCTTCGTATTTTTCATGACTTTAACGGGGTTGCGATCGGCCGCAAGGGCGGCGCGGAAGCATGCCGAGAAGGCTGCGGGCTTTGGCTGATGTTGTCATTACTAGTTGCTATTTAAAGTAAATGAAGAGTGTTTTTGGAACACGTCTCTTGCACTTGTTTCGATGAACACATGGCGACGATGCATTGTATAGAAGAACAAGCACCGAACCCGACACGCAGATCAGAGACTGAGCTGAGAGATGATGGTGGTAAACAAGCTGCCCGGCGACGCACTATCGCCTGATAGGGATTGCTTTTTAGAAAGCAACAAAACTGCAGGCCATATCTGACCAGTAGGAGAGGGCTGTCTTCCCTCACTACTGAGAACCAGCTTGCATTTTTAAAAGACAAAAGCACAACAGCAACCAGAGACATTAAACAGATGACTTGGCTGAGCTGTAACAGAACTGCTCGAGCACACTACTGCACCTGTGGTTCCAAACTTAGAACAAAAAGCACGAGGTATTTACCATAAGAGACCAAAAGAAGATAGACTTTCGAGATTTTGTAGCTCAGCCCTGAGACTATCGAGGGCGCAAGTTCCAGAACATGGACGAAGCCATGAGGTTACTGGTCCTTCAGGATTAGGGATCTACAGCTCAGATAGTAAGATGCTAAATAGACCAAAGAACACGAGGTGCAATGCAACCTGACGCGCCTGCAACACTCTAGCAGCTAAAGACAACCACAGCACGTTGCGCCGCAGCATGGAATCTCAACTTCCAATCCACTGAATCAACCCACGAGAAAGATAAGCGGAGAGGGAAGCAGAAACACCAACAGTACCGCCCAGTATTGAAGATGCTGACTCCTAGAGTTGACACTGATGGATGTAAATGAAATGTCCAAAGACTCCATAGACGAAAATTAAGGCAAGAAAAACAAGCAGTGTGAGAATTCCAAAATGTGCTGGATGAGCGGTAGGGCAATCCACCCACGACTCTAAGCAGGTTCCAAGACGCAATCTATGCATGAGTTGTAACACGGGTGGCACATTGAAAGAGCGTGCTGAAACAAAACAGAGCTATGTCTAAGAGAATTGCTGGCTAGACCACTCCCCAAAATATGAAGAGAGACAGGCAGAAGCAAAGTGAGCTGAGTAGTAAAATTATAAAAAATAGAGACAGAAGAGAGGAAACGCACACGACGCGTAAAAGATGGGTAAAATGCGAGACAGCAAACGTAAAAGTCTGGAATAATGGTAACATTGAAGTAATAGCCCTGTGAGATGGAAGTAAGACTCCACTGGATCTCTTTTTTTCATGCTCTTTGGAACACCATCGACACCTATGATACCGAACATAAAAAAAATCTAAAAAATAAAGCTTAAATTTAAAGGCACTACCAGGGAAATCGATCCATGGTGCGGGCTTGGACATCTTCCTTTGAGTTTAAAAAATCAAGTGCCGAAATTTGTCCTCTGCATGTGGTCGACTGATCGCATCATCCTTGTGCTGGTGAATGCAATGGTTTCCACGCCTGGGGAATCGGGATTACAGACTCAACAGCATCGTGTCAGGCCTAACTGAAGAAAGCCTGTTGAAACAGTTCTGGAGTATGGTTCGATGACCGGGACTCTAGGAGAACCCCTCCCGGGTCCCATCAATGGGAAAACCATAAGCCAACTATCAATTTAGCTGTAGACCAAACCAATAGCACCCACTCCAGCTAAACAGCAGGACGATCCGCTTCTTATAAGCCTGAATAATTAAAGTTGGATGACACAACTAAACAAAACTGAAGCACAGGGGATTAAGATGAGAACATGCAGGGTGAGAATACCCATGTGCATGACTGTCAAACCAAAGGTATGGCATCGTGTAGACATCGGCAATCCTTAAAATCTAGTCGACTCCAAAATAAGATACCAGTAACATTTAGTTGCAGCTTAAGGGAGGAAAAATTATGTTGAGAGCTTGATCTTACACAGCGACAACACACCCGTACCCGGCCACAACCCAGAGGCACAGACATAGGCACGACAGGGCATATCAAGTACAAATCTGACTTCGATCCTTGCTTAGCATTGCCTGGCTTGTTAGTCCAAAGCTCGTGAGCGCTTCTAAATTGATACAGGGTCTATCTATCGCTTATTTTGTACGTACTGTCTCAGCAAAAATGCAAACAACTAGACAGTAGATAAAAGAAAGTATTCGAAGATTCTGAGACACAGCGAATGAAAGTAAAGTGAGAAAATGTAACCAACCACCAATCCAGGCTTGGATCCTTACTCCAGCCTTATAGATAAGCAAGGAACACTCCAACAAATAAAATAAAGGCAATCAAAGATTGACCTAGACCTAGGAACAAAACTGCTTGGCAAGCATTCTCTACCTCATAATTCTAATGTGTTCCGTGCTCCAATAGATAGCAATCCGATAGCAAGACCTTACTTGGTTGTTAGATCAGAAACTATCTGAATGAGAGCACCGAGGAACGAAGCAGCATTTCAAAGTGTCAAAGGATTATTAAGTTCTAACACCAAGTTTCTGATCAGTATAGCCAACCCTGCCTTGCGGTCGTCCTTGTGACTGACTATAGCTTTGAACATCGCGCGCATACCTTTGACCACAATGTAAGACAAGCAGAGAGTCACTGATGCCTTCTATTCAAAAACTACTGTCTAAATGGAGAGAAATTAATCCAATTTGACCAGAGAAAGCTCGCATCATTACCGGAGCAAAAGATTTCCATGACTTATGGTAACTTTTCGGAATCATCACTGAACAAACCCCTTCTAGAATCTCGGCAGAAACAAACCGACCCCGACACATTATCACAGGAATGACGAGGTGGCCTGAATTCTCGTTAGTGTACAACTACAGTTTTCAACCATCGCCCAGCAGCATCACCATCCAGACCCTTGACCTTATTCCCTGCACCCATCACAAAACAATCCCAGATCCCCACCCCTCCCCACTCCCCCACAATTCAGTCCTGCCCCGAACCTTCTTATTCAATCTACTCACGAACCGCAGCAGCCGTCACTAAGCCACTTGAAAGCCCACCTGACATCGTCATTCGTTACATTGGTAGGGAAATGCTCCGCAGTGAAAAATGACAAAACTTAACCATTTAACATTGTTCACCCGCAGACTCCAACTGTCTTTTTTCAATAAAAAGGCTCTGATATTTTCGTTGGCTCTCATCGATGACAGTGGTTATACTTCCCAGAAAAATTACAGAAGACTGCGTGCATTTGCAAGAGTGCATCCAGCATTAAGTAAATTGAAAACCGGCCAGAGTAACATTCTGCGGGCCATGGCTGGGACAAAGACATTGACATCGGCGGGTGGTAGCACTCCATGGGCCATACAAGGTCCAAAAAGCGAGGCCTATCCCCCAACTTGGGCACACAGTCAGGAATGTGGAAACTTTGCCCAAGCCCATGTCGAGATGCAGATGATGTGCTGTGGCCATCACGGATAAAGTTGCCAACACCGATGGGTAGGGTTGGATTGCCGACTCATACCGGTGTGAAGCATACCTATGCATTCCAACGACCACTCAAGCAGTCAGTGAAACAGGGAAACAAATTGCACCACCGCCAGGCTCACCGGATTTAGCGATTTCAGAAAATGGCCCAGTTTTGTACCACTGGGCAGGGGGCAAAACGGGTGGCGGCAGCAGAGCAGCCGATGATGCCTAACGTGCAACGCCCAGCACGTGCTGAATTTTGGAGAGCTCAATGCCAAGTGGTCCAATTTAAGAGTCAAGATTGCGTAGTTTGAATAAATTTATGTTGCACATGGAACTCTAGCGCAAGAAAAGCGAATTGTAGGTAACATTCAAACACTATGTACCCCTTGTCTAATACCACCCACACACATAAGACCCAGCAAATCCTTGCTCCTTTATGGAGATTAGTTCACCGCATCACCTTAAGACGGCACCCAACCCACATTAAACCTGGGAACGAAACCCCCGAGCCGCAGCAGCCAGTACCCCACCCACTTGGAATTAGCTATTCGTTGTTTGATTTCCAAGTAATTCCATTTACGCTGGGAACCTTGTGTCATGGCGTGCATCCACCACAGATCACCCAAAATTTCAACCAGATCCCTTTCCGGTCTGGTTGTTCACGGAGTATGGAACGGACAGCCAAGGTGAAACCGGCTTATACCAACCAAGCTTCAGGGCTCATTTACGCTGAATACTGGCACACACCCATCAACACAGCTACCATCAAATTAAACAAAACCATTAGACACATCCGGGGGTGAACACAAAAAGTGAGACAAAAAAGAGGAAGCAATTACGAACCTCCAACTAACAGTGACAACAAACACCCTTCACAAAGAAGACTTTCAACTGTAGACAACTCCCAAAGTAAGCAATCCACGAGCAGGGCTGTCAGAACAGGACAACCCTGTGGCCGAAGAGACCAGCCAGCCAGTCTGACCAGTTACCGGACAAACTCAGATGACCACGGGGAACCGGTGAAGCCACCCAACCACGCCCAATAAAACTCAGGCTGGGCCCAGCGGCAAGGAAGGACCTATCCCTTTCCAGGAGTTCCATGGAGAAGAATATGCAGAGAGAACGATCCCATCCAAACTGTTGAGTACCAGTTTCTGAGACTAGGCGTTCTACAATTGATCACGCTGTCTTAAGTGCAACTGCTAAGCACATTTAGACATGCCCGATAATACAGTCCCCTGACATCGAAGCATGGCCCTTACCCTGCGGACTTACATATCAGCCGTTGGACAAAACAAAGAGAGTAGTGTTTTATATAACTTTTATGCTAGACTCCAAAATAAACCGTCTTGAAAACGAATTATTCCAGATCGAGTCAATGACATGTTCTTGATTGGTTAGCTTAGGATCACCATTCCTGATTTCGCCCGCCGTACTCACGAGGGTCGGAAAGTACTTTAAACTACTGTCATTCTTTAGCCCACAGAAGCCTGAACAAGTCGCGAGCATTGCCGCGGATAAGAGCGCTGCGCTTCGTCGGCTTGGGCTGTTGTTCCATTACTAGTTGCTTTACTTGTAAATAAAAGAGCTGTTTGTGGGAACCCCGTCTCGCGCACCTTATTTCCGAATGGAATATGGATACTTTACATATTATTTACATGCATATTCAGCACATTTACAATATTACTTTGAAAGGACCTAAATATTTCATAAAGACATCTAGCATAATTCCACCTCACACACTTTGACTCTCTTAATGTAGCTCCATATAATGCATTGCAGTGTGCTTAAAGAATGCTGATTTTTGTACCTGGACCAACTGCACCTTTCAGAAAGAGACTCAAAAAGAACAGAGGATAGATCTTCATGGCTGATGGATGAAATAAAAAATTCAAAGTTCACAGATAGCAAGTATTTCTGTTGGAAAACACAGAGTTAGTATCCTCATCGACAAGGTGAATAAGGCAGATCTTTCTTTCAGCAAAAATGAAAACTGCTGCCCCGATCCAGACTGAAACCATGTCCTCTCCCCAATTCTCATATAGGAACACCATCCATGAAAAACAACTCAAAGATGCTTTTTCAAAATCAAACTGGACTGGCTTTTTCTTGAGGAGGGAGTTTACTTTTCATCCCAGAAATTCATCAGTTCTGAAGCTTCTTGATTGAGAAGCAAAAGTTTCTTTTTCCTCAAGGAAAAAAAAACCTTAATTCAGCTGCCTTTTGAAAAAGGACGTTTGACGCAACTATATTCAAAGGTTTAAAGATCAGAAAAAATGCAGTAATACTGCTATCTAGAAATAACCAGAACTCTTGCTGAATTCAACAGTAGATTAAGCAACCATGAACTTCCTTCATTCTTGCTCATAAAGGGGCCAAAACACACCTCCCCTGAAAATTCCACTTTTCTACACTTTCTGTGGAAACATTTCTTTCCACAGAATATATTTATAAAAATAATAAAATAATTAACACATGACCATACAGGTGTGTGGAAATAAAAATGCATTTAAATCATATTTTGAGCTAGAGTAACAACAGTGTTATTCAATTTGCAAGTCAAACTGATACTTACAGTGGAAATAAATTCTAAACAGTCTTGCATTCTACCATATCTACTTTCCATCCCTGGGGGTTATACCTTTAAGGCAATCTGAGTATCACATTGTATTTTTTTTTTATTATCAGTTTCTTTCTAATGGTTAATCTAAGACTGAAACATCAAACTCTTGAGCAAGAATGAGGAACCCATGAGTTGTATGTGCCCTGCACCCCTTACTTTTCTTTAGTAATCTCCAGAATCATGCAGCCAAAACCTGGGAAGAAACAATCCAAAAGTTTAAGAAAAATTGATATATTAAATCTNTAAGAAAAATTGATATATTAAATCTTGTCATACCTGAAAAAGCTTATCTCCATTTCCTCCCCCCCCCCACCATAAGTTTCATGTAATGCCCTATACTGACATCTTTAGATATCATTCTATTCTTCCCTTATAGGAAATAAGAAATATATTAAAGTTTGCTCTCCACGATAACAAACTGAAGATTAGACTAAACAGATGAAGAAAGAGAACTGCTATTCCCATGAGAGACACTCCTGGCACATATGAAAGTCTGCTTCCATTTCTCAATTTTCAACTTTACCAGTACCAATAGGTAGACAAAGCCCAAATTTCATCTATGGTTGTTGCTTTTATCTAGAAGGTGTTACCAGATCCCTCCATTTTCAACTGTTTTTCCTCACTCTACACCTGGGTATAAAAGGATGCTACCCTACCAAGGTCCATAGGAGGTTGAAAAATACATTCCGAGTGATTGGGAAGAATGGTCTATTTGCACCAGAAGGTAGTCACTAAATGTTTGCAGAGTTTTAAAAGAGTGGTTTCTCTTGACAAAACCCTTTCAAAGAGCTTTGACAAAAAAAAAGACAGACCTCAGGTTCCATATGTCAAAATGGAGTGGCTATACACTACAGTATTACTTGCTGTAAATGTGACTGAAAGTCTGTGTATGTGCAGAAGCCTCTTGCTCTTGAAGTGATCAAACAAGACAGGTTGATCCCAAATCAAATAATTGGTTCTTTTACATGAATCTTTAATTGTCATAAAGTGACGTCCAAAGAGCTGGTTCTTCAGACATTTTCCAATGAACATATAGAGTCAAAGAAGATACTACACTACCCCTCCCCCCATTTGATACCCAAACTTATCATTTCAATTGGCTTCTGAGTATTCTGAGTATCTATTCAGTATTTCAAGCACCAAGTGAATTTATTTTTCTAGACAGCTGCAATATTCAAATTTTTAACTGATTCTCTAAGAGTAGAAAAAATAATAATCCCTTCTATCAGTCCTATTTGTTAATGTAACAGAAAAATACATTTTTATATTCATGCATATATTTTCCCATAGCTTCAGGTAGTTTACTGAAGAAGGATGAATTATTAAATTAGGAGCAAGCACTGATAGTAATTAATTAATAAACAAAGTCCAAAGTATCAAGATTCCCAACATAAGTAAAAAAATCAGAAAAAGTTGGTAAAATTCATAAATAATATATAGAATATAATAGAGATCAAACAGTTGTCAAGTCTGTTTAGTAGTTTTTTTTTCTTTACTTCCTATATAAACGATGAAATGGAGAGAGAGAGAGAGGGAGAGAGAGATAGAGAGAGTCAATGTTGGAAACTAAATCAAGGAGGGAAGACCTGCTAGATAAAAAAATCTGTAGTTAAACTCTTTTTGTATATTTGGTATAATCCCAATAAAAGATCCTCTGTAAAGTCTATAATGTTGTTTTATCATTTTTTACAACCATGTGTAGCATTTATAGTCCAATATTCATTGCGTCCAAGATTGTCACCACATAATGTAATATGAACCAGGGGTATCTGATGGAGCGATTCCAACATTCATCCGATCTTATCTTAAACATCTTGCAAGTCCGTCAGGGTAAACCACTGTAAAACATCTTATACCAGATTTTCTTTACATGCGCATGACATTTCAATTTTACAACTTTTGAAACCACAATTTTTGCCATTTTTTAAAATTCAATCCATATCCTGGAATTATTCTGAAAGTTAATCAATGGTTTACTCAAAATACAAATAAACTTATCTGCCTTTTTCAGAGTTCCTAATCATTATGCCTACCATTTAAACCCTGTCACACTGGCAATGGATGCAAAACGTTCGTTACAGGGACAAAAAAAGTTCCATCTATTGTTATCCCTCTCAAACGGGAAAATTTGCATAACCAGAGCGACAACATGAAAGAACGGTGGGGAACGTTAGGCATGAAACGATGCTCCACGAGCCTACGGATGGAGCAGATGCAATTCGAAAGGCTTCCGGAGACAGAAAAGCGGGATGCGAATGGAAAAACGATGTCAGACGACGCGAGGATGAAGCAGGATCACAGCGAAGTCCTTGCGGTTCCTAGTGATGCTAGCGTTCATCGATACGGAAGCATTGCATTAGCCCCCGGATATAGGAAGCAAGCTCCCAAGAGGTCACCATCAGAAAAACCTGCTTCCAGACACAGCTCTCCAGCTGCCTGCCAGCCTGCTGCAGCCAGCCAGCAGCAGCAGCAACCCAACCAGGAAGAAGAGAAACTCAGCCATCTCTGCCAGCCTGCAAGGAGACAGCACTCCACCCTGGCCCTCACTTGCTCTCTGGGCAAATTCTGAGCCGCCGCTCTTTGTGTGGGGCTCTGCTGAGATGCTTTGGAGCTTCTAGCTCTTCTGGCGTGTGCTTCTCTGGTGCTTACGCTGCTGGCACTGCTTCTGGGTGGTGCTTCTGATTGGCTTACTCTGCTGCACTGCTCTGTCTGTTGCTTCTGATGGTGATTACGCTTGTTGCACTGCTCCTGTGCTGGTGCTTTGCTGGTGTTACTCTGCTGGTCCTGCTTGTCTCCTGGCCTCTGTGCTCCTGTCCTGCTGTTACCTGCTGGTGCTTGTCCTCCTTGTTTTCTTCCCCCTGGGCTGGTTGGGGCTCTTCCTGCTGTGCTCCTGCTCCTGCTGGTGCTGCTGCGTCTGGCGCTGCTGTTGCTTACTCTGTCTGCTGTCCTGTCTGCTGTCTGCTGGTGCTCTGCTGCTGCTGGTGTGTGGTGGTTGGTGTGTGGAGAGCAGCCCTACAATGAAGCATCTCCCG
>BHFT01040403.1:0-17347 GCA_004320025.1 Laticauda laticaudata
AAAGGCTGCCGCGGCAAGAGCCAAACTGTTCCGTTTTCACTTAACTGTTGAAATAAAGACTTTTACTGTTGGATCTCAGTCTACCTTGCGTTTTTCCGGATGGAACTTATATCATAATTTCTGTAAATTATATTAAGCAAGTATCATGATGGCACTGTTGTGGCCAACAGAGCTGGCAGCAGAATTGGACAGTAGTGAGGAGGTTGGGGAGGAACCTGGGCCATGTCCAGAGGCTGAGGAAGACCTGGAGGAGGGCTCTGCATCAGAGGCAGAGATGGGGCCAGGGCAGGCTGGCAGTCAGCAGCTGCCTTCGGGTTCAGATAGCAATGATGTGAGGAAGCTTCTGGAACCAGTTCCCAGCCTGCGCATGCCCAGAGCTAGCAGAAGACAAGAACAATTGAGAAAGCAGGATTGACTCAGGAGTAAGGCCACAGATGATTGGCCCTTCCCATAGGACATAAAAGAGAAGCAAACGGGAAGTGAGCTTTTGCAGAAAGCAATTAGTTCATTTGGTCAGTTTGAAAAGTTCTGTTTGACTCTGTGTCCAGTTTGGCCCTGCCCTGTGTTTGGCAATTAGTTGTCTGACTGCATTCCAAGTGTGATAAGGTGGGTGTTTATAAACATTCCCCTGAAAGACTGTTTGTGAAGCCTGGCTGACTGTGAATGAAAGTAATCCACAGCTGTGGAAATAAAAGAAGTTTTGCTGAGATCAAGATTGTGTTTTATGCTTTCTAAGGAAGCCCGGGTGAGAGCAGACACAGTTTTAGAATGAAGTATTGCGGGTGGACTTTGCCCACTGCCAGGGGTTCAGTCCTGACCAGCTCAAGGTTGACTCAACCTTCCATCCTTCCATGGTCAATAAAATGAGAACCCAGATTGTTGGGGGCATATGCTGACTTTGTAAACTGCTTAGAGACAGCTGTAAAGCACTGTGAAGTGGTATGGAAATCTAAGTGCTATTGCAATTGCTTCAAAGATTGTAATCGTTCTTTTCTATGAACTAAATATTTTGATCCTTCATGGGCCAGGCATGTGATTGAACATAAAATCAAGATTAGATTTAAATGTGTGATTTTAAATAGAATGGGGTAATTTTCATACAATAATCTGCAACTCACTCCACTGTCCCAATTTTATTTTGCTCCGGACATGTGTTAAATGTGATTGCAGCAGATAAAGGAACTGATAGTTCTTCATTCCACTGAAGAAAGATGTGTGTCAGGGCTCTGGCAGTTAAATTTAAATCATTTAAATCATGAGTCTCAAGCCGAATGTCCAAAACTTAAAGAAGATTTATTAGGAATAAACTTGCCAGCACTGCCTGGGTGTAGCCGACTCCAAGATACATCATTCATTGCCACCCTTGACCCTGGTTTTCCCTCACCCCTGGGTGTATCATACTTTATATTCTCCAATGGGATACAATCATAGCCAAGAGTCATCAATCATACTCTCCAGTTGGAATTTTGTGCGGCAGAAACTTTGGTCACCTAGAAACTATCTTTGAAAACATTTATGGAATTCAAGCTGCCCACTGCTTCCCCCTCATTTTCTGTTGGCAACTCTAAAAAGATCATAGAAATATTTTATGAGTTGACAATGTGCCCTTTGTAATTTTTTGAGCATACAGAAAGAACATAGATTCATTTCATTCAAGCATACCTGATCCTTAACCAACTTAGGATAGCTACTTAAACAGAGGAATGTTATTGAGTATTTCTTCCAGACTATCATAATTTTGTGTAGATCTTTCCTCTTTTATGACCTTAGCAAAATTTTGAAATTTTGGACAGTAATGTGGTAAACTTACTACACAAGCATCAATATCCTATTTTTTAACCACTTAATTTTTCTTTTTCTTTAATCTTACCACAAATTTTGAAAGAACTGATTATAAAGCTTATCATATATTAGGGGCTTCTGCTTACAAATGCATTGCTAATTCATTTGTAATTTCATAATTAAAATAGCTGCAGTGCGTTTAACTTTCAGTTTCATGAACGACCTTGTACTGTGATTTGCTAAATTGCCAGTAGTGCTGCATCTAAGAGCATTAATGAAAATACTTTATGGTAGTATGAAATCTATTAAGTAAAAAGAGGAAAGGGTCAGAGAAATACTAACTTTTTGATACATTAATTTGTTATGTTTTTATAATTGTATAAGCTCTTTGAAAAGAGAGAATGTGTAGCATGGAGACAAAGCCAGCAACTGTTCATCCACACTGAAAAACAATTTGAAATTGGAAAATGGTTGGAGAGAGGGAATAAAATTAAACTGACATTTATGATCACTTATGGTCCTATAATTTATGTTATCAGTAGCCAATTCATCTTCACACCTGTAAATTTTCTCAATGAGAAAAGAATTAAAGAGTACCCGTAGCTTTAGTGGTGATGACACTGTGGTTAGAATGTGGTATTGCAGGCTATTTCTGCCAACTGCTAGCAATTCAATTCTTGCAAGCTCAAGATTGACTCAGCCTTCCATCCTTCTGAGGTCAGTAAAATAAGGACTCATTGGGAACAATATGCTGAATCTGTAAACTGCTTATAGAGGGCTGTAAAGTACTGTTGAAGTGGTACATAAGTCAAAGTGCTATTTGCTATTTATTCAAGGACTGATGATTTATCATTATGAAATCACAAATATACCAAGAAGTCATATTTATAAAGCCAGGTTTATTTATCAAGGATAATCACTGTGATTTTGTATTTATCAAATAACAATTTGTTAGAAGGTCTTTGGATCCTGTTCTCCTTCATCAAGCAGGAAATTTGATCAGAGGATTTATAAGATGTTCTTTACCTCTATTTCTAGAATGAATCACACCACCTTTTGTGCCTTTTGTTGATGAAATCTATGTTAAGGTAATTTGTGTGAATTAGATATCTATCATTTTTCAATTAAATCACCTGCACATGTTTCCAAAATTTGTTTCTGAATTATGGGAGGACGCCGCAAAAAATCACCAACTGGTTGGAATTTTCTTTCTACTTTCATACTTTAGGGATGCTTACCATGAGATAATTACTTATCTCTTCACAAAAACCATTCCTGTCCAAATCTTTTTTTTTTTTTAAAGAAGGAATTTTATTAATTTTTAACAAACAAACATATACAAACAAAAACACAAAACATAAGAAACATAAAATATCTTTTTGGACGGCAGTTTGATCCCGAGTTACAATCTTTTTGTACAGACATAAATTCAAGTTCATGCTTATTTTTATATAGCATTCCATTTCTTATTCACTATTTTTACATTTTCTATATAGCTTCTCCCCCTTTTTCACTCTCTTAATTCTATTATATTTATTTCATCTCAATTTAAATCATTATACTTATATCCTTTGTTCTGTCCTGTTTCAGCTGTCTATTTATCTTTCTCATTAACACAAAATTTCTTCTGTAATGACTGATTGGAGTATAATGCCTATATACTTATCCTTCCCCTAGTTTAAAGCTTAACATAACACATAATTTTCATTCAGATTCTGCGTAGTACATTCTAAAGATAGACTCAATATTTTAACAAGGAAAAAATTTTTTTTTTAAATATATATAATTAAAACAACAAATCCATAGCAATTAAAATTATATCATTAAAATTATTATTCATTTAAGTCTTAAACCATTTTACACAATCCTTTCTAAATAAATATCATGCTTCTATGGGAACATTTATAAATTTTGCTTAGTTACTTCCCCTATTTCACTTATGTTTTTAAAGTATTATACAATGACAATGTTCCCATTTTCTTTAATTCAATTCTCTCATATTTGATTTCATTTTTATTTTATTTAAGAAAAAGAAATTTCGCTAAATTACATTAAATATTTTGTCCCGTTTTATAATCATATATTATTTCCAATTTGTAACATTATTTCAAATACAGATACAACAACACAATCTTATGTACCTTTGCAGAATCTCTTTTTCAATTTATGTTTACCATTATCTCTAAATAAATTCTGTTTCTTTACATCTTGTTTCAAACCTTTGTGCTTCTCTTCCCTTCTTTTCCTCCCTTGCTTCTCCACTCTACCCTTTTTACCCCCTTGTCTCTTAATCTCCACCCTCTTGTGTATTCTTCTTTTCTGTTGCTTTCTGATGTTGTGACCACTTTTCACCTTGTTTTCCCCTTTTTTGGTCTTCCCTTCTTTCCTCCCTTGCTTCACCACTCTACCCTTTTTACCCCCTTGTTCTTAATCTCCACCCTCTTGTGTATTCTTCTTTTTTGTTGCTTTCTGATGTTGTCCACTTTTCACCTTGTTTTCCTTTTTTGGTTGTTTTTTTAATTCTTAAATTCTCCATTCTCTTTCTCTCCTTTCCCCTTTCTTCCCCAATAAAGTTGCTTGTTCATTAGGGATGGTTTCTTTTCATCCCAGTCTTCTTGTTCTTGTAGTTTCTCATATGTAGAAATTGCCATTTCTAAGAAATGAAAAATGAGCCAAAAGAATCCTTCCCTTCTTGTTTTCTCTTGTTCATATTTTATAAATTCCATTTTCAGTTCATCCATAAGTAATGCCATTGTGAAAAAAAAAATTAAACGACCAAATGATTTTAATCCTTCAAATAAAAATTTCCAAAAGTCCCCAAGTCACCAAACAATCAAAAACACACAGTCTATTTCATTTAACACCTTCTTCTTTTTTCACTTTTTTTTTCTATTTTAATGCTTCAAAAAACTTCAAATTCTTTTTGACCTTCAATCGATCTGATAGAATAGCCAATTATGATCCAAAATAGAAAAATCCAATAGTAAAGAGGCCCAACCAAAGAAGAAAAAAAGGATAAAATAAAAAAGCAAAAAATAAAAATATTACTAGAGTTAAAATATACAAAAAGGCTGGCGAGTAAAGATTTCACAAGTATATATGGACTGCACACTGCACTTTATTTATTTATCCAAGGCTCTTATTATGACTCTCTTCTCCAGTAGCTTCAGCAAGCCTCAAGTGTTGAAATATTGATAAGAGTCCAGGAAAACACCTGTAATAATATTTTCTGTGCTCTCCCTCCATCTTATCACATTAAAATGTCCTTGAGAAGGAGTAGTTATACATTTCTCCCCAGTTCAAATAAAGTACTTTCAAGCTCTAGTTGGCAGTGTTGCAAAATCTCTTAATACTTTTTCCCCCCAGCCAGAAGAAGAGTAATGTATACAAAACTCAGAGAAAAAGAAAGAAAAATCAAAGGGGTCTCTATCCTAATGAAATTAAAAAATCAAAGAAGCATGAAAATATATATAAGAAAAAATTCAATCTGGGTTACCTACAAAATCACATTAAAGTCCTCAGAAAAGAAGTTGTAAGGAAAGAATCCAAGCCTCATTTGACAATCACTTTAAAAACGCCGCTTAAACAATTCCAGTCAAACAAAAATAAAGTCACAGGTTTCTTCTTTGTTCAGGATATCCTTTCAGGTCTCAGCCAATTTACATTACAAAAGAGTTTCTCACCCAACGACACACATTCGCTCAAGCACTTTCTTTCGGAGCTGTCCCGACTTCAGCAGCTTTGGAGGCTGCCTTTCCACCGCCAGCAAAAGGATTCTCCCGGATCAAACCAGAGATTTGCGATATCTCTGGGATCCTGGGACTGTGCCCTTCTCAATCCCGTCTCTACGGGACGGTTTAGGTCCGTTAGGACGACAGGATCAGCTGCGATCTCAGAGCCCCAAGATCGCAGCTGTAGCACCGAGACGAAGCTCCGCCTTCTCCCAAATCTTGTATTTGAATTATATTTTTTCTTCCTCTACCTCTTTTGGATAGATTTAATGAATTCTTAAAAATTAATATCCAATATGCTTTGGATTTTGATTACTTTTAAACTGAATTTTAATTTAATATTATCTCCCAACTTTGAAATAAATTGGATGTAAAATGTGAAATACAAATGGATTAAATAAATAAGTAGGTGTGGTAATCCATGGCATATAGGAGACTTTTTATAAGCATATCTGTATTTCTACTCAATTTTGTCGAATTGTATCAGTATTATATGATATGAACCTCGATGGTGCAGTGGTTAGAATGCAGTACTGCAAGCTACTTCTGCAATTTGGCAGATCAAATCCCACCAGGCTCAAGATTAACTTAGCCTTCCATCCTTCCGAGGTGGGTAAAATGAGGACCCAGATTGTTGGGGGCAATATGCTGACTCTGTAAACCACTTAGAGGGGCTGTAAAGCACTATAAAGCAGTATATAAGTCTAAGTGTATTGCTGTTATGATATCTGCTATTATATGTTAATATAATAGCAGATTATATTAACAGTTACACAACTGTGTTAACAGTTGGGAAAGTCCAAAAATATTTCACAAGAAGAGTTCTCCACTCCTCTGCTCGTTGCAGAATATCTTATGCCACCAGACTCGAAATTCTAGACCTAGAAAACCTTGAATTATGCTGTCTTCTGTCTGATCTAAGTATGGTATATAAAATCATACACTGCAATGTCCTACCTGTCAATGAATACTTCAGCTTCAACCATAACAACACAAGAGCACACAATAGATACAAACTCAAGGTAAATCGCACCAAACTTAATTGCAGGAAATACGACTTCAGCAACAGAGTGGTCAATGTCTGGAATACTCTCCCTGACTCTGTGGTTTCTTCCCCAAACCCCAAAAACTTTAAACTTAGACTTTCTATTATTGACCTCACCCCTTTCCTAAGAGGACTGTAGGGGGCATGCATAAGAGCACCAAGGTGCCTACTGTCCCTGTTTCTTTTATTTTTCTTATATGTATCCATGTATTCATAACTATGTTTATACTTATACTTATTATCTTGTAAGCAATTGACAAACCAAATAAAATAAATAAATTATGCAAACAGGCAAGATTCTATCCTGTCCACTCCAGGCCTTCAGAAGCCTAAATGCAAATATAATCTAAATAATGTTGTTTACGTTATACCTTTATGTTTATCCAAATGTTGGATAAAGCTGAATTATTACTGTAGTCGCACAGTCAGCCAGATTTTTAGAGTGGATCAGCATGAGAGGGTAGTAAATTTACTCAGTCCCAACTTCATTACAATATCTTGACTGTATATATGGATAGTGTTGAGCAGCGTTTCTCTTTCAGATGGTGTTTTTCTGTACAGCAGGGGTGTCAAACTCTAAGGCCCATGGGGCTGTGTAGATCTGGCCCACACGGTTGCTCTAGAAACAGCAAAGGACCAGCCCCTGGTGCCCCTCTGCCAGCAAAAAGAGCTTGGGAGAGTTGTGTGAAGCAAAACTTTCCAGAAGGCCATCGCAGTAGAAAATGGAGCTCCTCCATTTTCATTGGCAGAGGATTCAGGGGGCTGTCACAGCCCAAAATGAAGCTCAGGAGCTCTTTTTTGCTGGCAGCGCACTCTGGCTACCACAGGTGCTCCTGATATGAGTGAGGTGGAGATGGCCATGCCCTGGCCACACCCATCCCAGCTCCCTGTGGTCAAACACAACCCTGATGCAGCCCTCAATGAAATCAAATTTGGCACCCTGCTGTACAGCATCAGATCATTCATATAAAGGAGAAAGGCTAGCCTGCCACATGTTGGATAGCTAATAATGTGGTATTATTGACAGGGGAATCAATGCAATGACAAACAGTCGTAGTTACAATGAGTCACTTGGAAATATTCCTCTCTTGATATTAACCTCTCCCAATCTATCCCCATTGACCAGCAGCTGGCTTCCATCCTGCTATTGATCCTTGCACAGTGCTTCTAATACTTCTATTGGCTCCTGTTTTTTCTAGGCACTTCATTATCAATCATTATTAATACTTTATTATTATCATCATTTTCACTCTATTCCTCTCTCTTGCAATAACCTGATCATTCCCATATCTTTTCTTGTGACCTATTAAAATGGGAACAAGATAAAAATATATATTGAAAGCTACTTTAATCAGGCATTGAGATGTCCAAGTGGCATGTGGAAGAGTAATCAGCCGTGATTCACTCAGACCTCATCAAATTAATCATTAAGCAAAATCTCTAACTACATGAACAGCATTAACTGTAATAGCTTGATAATACATATTCTCACAAATGACATTTTGATAGACTACCTTTTTGCAGTTAGAGAGCCATCCCCCGATCGGACTGCATAATTTAAATTGCTAAAAAAAGAATTCTTTCATAGTTATTTAAACACCAAGGCCCATATCTTGCTAGATGTGATTAATTAGACTTCTTCCCACATGGCATCATTGCCTTTGATGGAGCAGGTTGTCTCAAACAAGTGATGCAGCCTATCGCTCACTGTTGCAGCCTTTATAGCTTAGTTATTTATGCTGATTTATTCTCTTCAAAATGGAAACCATAAAGCAAAATGTTCATAGTCCTGGAAGTATAAAGGCATTAAGCAAGTCTCAAATAATATTATATGAAAAACAATTTTTAAATGCTTACAAATAATAGAAAAGGACATTTGTGTTCCATTGGGAATTCATTAAATGAGCAAACTATCAGTATGAAAAAGAATTATCTGTGATTTTTGTTTTTCAGTCTTCTAATGTTCTGCAAAGGAATTAGACTATAATCTTCAGCACTTCTAAAAAGTGTTATCTCAGCATACTTACTCTTGATCCTTTGTAGATTATTTATCCACAAACAAATTACTTTTAACTAATATTTATTTTAAGAAAATGGATTAGTGAATGTAAGGCAGGATATAAAAATATATTAATTTTAGAGAAATAATGATACAAGTTTTATAGATAGTGTAATATGTGGTATTAGCAAGAGAAAGAACAAGGAACTGTGAAAATCCAAACCACAAGGATCATCTATAGGTCACAAAGTCATATTTGCCAAGATACCTTGTCTCACTTGTAACAAAACCACAAGCTAGGCAGCTTAGCAAGATGGGTTTGTGACACCTAGCCATCCTAGCCTGGCAACAGGGGAGGGGGAAAGCTGTGTTTCAAATAACCAATGAATAATTGACAAGTTATATTTCTGTGTTTTGCCCCTTCTGAACAAGTACATAGGCATGTGCTGTTCAATAAGAAAGTTGTTCAGAAGGGAGTCTCACTACAATACTCTGAACCTGTTTGCGCAAATAAAACCAACTTATTTTTGGATTCCAAGGTCTGAGTCTTGTAATTTCCTGCAACAGATGGAAGGAAGGAAGNGAAGGAAAGAAGGAAGGAAGGAAGGAAGGAAGGAAGGAAGGAAGGAAGGAAGGAAGGAAGGAAGGAAGGAAGAGTTTTGTTAGGATTTTTAGCACTTTTTAAAGCAGTTTTGTATGAGACTTTGCAAATATTCAGGTCACTAAGCAAGGATACTGAAAACAAACAGATGCAGAGAAGCAAGATTATCAGGAGAGGATCAATATTAGAGATCTGGATCCAGTATCTGTTTCTCTTTGCTTCTCTTTTCCACAGCCTCAAGAAACATTTTTACAGAACTGTGAAAAACAAGTAGATTCCCATGAATCACAGAACCCTAGGGGGTACCTTGGGAAAGGTATGTTTTGGTGATAGGTGATTACCTGTTGAGAGGAACCAAGACAGTACACATTTAGATCTTACATGGGAAAAGTGTTGTCTTAAGGCCCGGTCCCACTGGCCGATGGATGCAAAATGTATGCATAAAGGACACAGCGGACGAGCAAAATTTCGGAAGTGGCTCCATCCATTGTCATCCGCTCCAAAAAGTGGCGAAAATTTGCATAAACAGAACAGAACAGAGACAGAAAAGAATGTGAAAAAATGGAATGGGTAGTACTGATAGACAGGGATGTTAACGCGATGTTCATCAGAAGCCTAGGCGGATGACAGGGCGTGATATGGAATAGGGGATCGACTCTCCGACACGGGTTATGGGATAAGTTATCGACGTGAGAACCACATAGCGGTGATAGCAGATGCATCAATGTACGCCTTAAAGAAAGAAAGGGAGATCGCCGCATGGATGATATACGGGATGAAAACTGTTCATCTACTGCGCGTCTTCTATTTCTCCGTGCTACTAACGATGGTGTAGAGATGTTCAATGTACCTTTGTTTACCTCCCTCTTTCCATTTTCAGCCTGCAGCGGATATCAGTTGCAAGGATGCCCAGAGGATGAAGAGAAGATACAACGGACGTTGGAACGGATGATAAACAGACATAGAACGTTTGTTTGCTTGTATGTCGCAGATTTAACATCAACATGGCGGAAAGTTCATCCATTCACAAAGTTTTGTGCAGCCTCAAAACTTTCTTGACAAGATGAAATTGCAGTGGATGGATAGCTCGACACAGATAGAGGCATATGAAACACGTTGTAATAGAGGTACAACAACGGATGCAAAGCGTTTTCCAATGGATGGCAAGCTTTTTTTAAACGTTTTATAACCATCCTCTTTGCATCCGTAAGTGCAGTGGAGACCAGGTCTTAATTACAGGTGCCTGTGTGCAAGATACATGAGGAAGGAGAGATTAACATAGATTGAGTTCCAAGACCCCAACATTGTTTTACCCCTTTCATCATGGTGAGAATGCAATTCATAGCCAAAGAGACATATTGAAGAACTTGTGGAAAGTTAAGAATGCCTTGAGCAATAAGATGAAGAGAACTAGAATCACAAATAGTTTTTCTCATCATGTTTCTTTCTGGAGGACCATGGTTTAAAACCTAAGAAAAATAATAAAAGATTACCAGAAGTCAACACACTGGCTATTGATGTATCAGCTGACACACTGAAATATTCAGAAAAGGACTACCTGAGGAGAACAAGCTACTGTTTATATAAACTGAAAAGTAGTGTTTGGAAGCTGGAATTCCTTTTTGCAGATGGTAAAAACAAAAAGCTGAACAGCACTCGTGAAGATAGTATCTAAGCACTTACTATTATACCCACTATACATGTAAATCAATGAAAAACAAGACATTTTTATTTAGGAAGAAATAGGCTCACACTTGTCTGTCACGCACACTCATACTATATTTCGATGGGCGAAATATCATGGCACTTAGATCGTGACTACTGACCACTCGCATGGAGCAGGCGCCAAAAACAGATGGCTCTAGAGAGAGAGAGGATCTTGAAGATGTAGCTCTCTATGTAAACCATGTTGGTTCTACTGGAGCATAAGGCTACAAAAAGAAACAGATTCCAAGAAAGGTATTCTATATAGGAATGTATCTATTTATCCAGTCCATCATCATTCATGGACAATTCAAGAATGAGAAGCGACAGAAATCACTTTGAAAGATGTTTCAATATAAAATAGAAATGAAGGTGAAAATGGGGAAAAACAATAGTATTTTCAATCATTTTCAACACAAGTGGACTAAATTAGTAGACCAGCAACATACTGTGGCATATATAATTACGATTTCAGCAGGGCATATTGACAAAAGTGATCCCACAACCTACTTCTTAAGTAAGCTAGAAAAAAAATGGAATAGACAGCAGCACCACTAGATGCTTCCATGGGTGGGCAACTATAACTCACATAAGTAGTCTTACTGGGGTCGAAGTCTACATGAGGGAATAGAGCAATGGGAATGCCACAAGGTCTGTCTTAGGCCAGTATTCTTCAATATCTTCATTAATGACTTAGATGAGGGAATAGAAGGAGAACTTACGAAATTTGCAGATAAACTCAAGCTGGCAGGAATAGCTAACACCAAGAAGATAGGCTTAAGATCCAGATGGATCTTGAACACGTAGAAGCACTGGCATATCTAATAAAAATGAAATTCAGTGTAGAGAAAAGTAAACACTTAGACAAGAAAACCAAAAGTACGTGTATAGACTGGGTGAAACCAGGCTCAATAGCAGTAACTGTGAGAGGGATCTTGGAGTCTTAGTGGCCAACCAGCTAAATATGAGCCATGCAGTGTGCAGCAGCAGCCAAAAATTGCAAACTGCAATCCTAAATTGTATTAACAGAGGGATATCAATCAAAATCAAGTGAAGTATCAAATACCACTCTAATAAGCCTTAGGAAGACCACCACCTAGAGTACCTGCATCCAGTATTGGCCACCACACTATAAAAAAAGATGTTGAGACACTCTGGAAAAAGTACAGAGAAGAGTCAACCATGATGATCTAGGGGACGCAGAGACATGATAGTGGTCCTTCCACATATTGAGAGGGGCTGCCCAGGGAGGAAGGGGTCAAAGCACTTTCTAAAGCACCTAAGGTCAGACACAAAATTAATGGATGGAAACTGAACAAGGAGAGATTTAACCTGAAACAGGAGAAACTTTCTGACAGGGAGAACAATCAACCAATGGAACAGCTTGCCCTCGGAAGTTGTGGGAGCGCCATCACTTGGACTTTCAAGAAGAAATTGGACTGCCATTTGTCAGAAATGGTGTAGGGGGTTTGGACTAGATGACCTGCAAGGTCCCTTCCAACTCGGATTATCTGTATGTTAAGAATTTATTGTAAACTGTCTAGGCAGACAATTGCTATCCCAATATTCTATTTCATAAATATTCTATTTATTTATCTAAGTACCGATAGTTGAAAGATTATCTGGCTTTCAAAATAATTTTCAAATTGACTCAGCCTTCCATCCTTCTGAAGTGGGTAAAACGAGGACCCAGATTGTTGTGGGCAATACGCTGACTCTCTAAACCACGTAGGGTTGTATAAGCACTGTGAAGCAGTATATAACTCTAAGTGCTATTGCTATTTTGTTCAGTTTGCTTGTTTTACAAAAAGTTAAAGGTAGATGGAGTAGCTGGTTCAAAAATGTTGAAGAGAGCATAACGTTGGCTATTCCAGTAATAGATAAAAATGTGGTGCATATTGTGAATACACACACACACACACACACACATTTTAAAGCCAATAAGATACATTAAAATCTTGATGAAAGATGATAAAGATGGAGAAAAAATGTTCATAAAATCTGAACTTCTGTTGAATCTTGAATTGGCAAAATTTACATCATTATTTCTTGACAGAATGTCTTGACGCTATTTGCAGCCATTTATATTGTTTGCATTTTAAATCATGATCCAAACAACAACAAATATGAATTTAATATTTGAAACAAAAATATTATTTATATTACATAGTTTTGTGGACCATTTTGTAAGCACTATTATTTGTTGTTTAAGGGAGTGGGTGTGATGTTAAAAATAAAATTTGGTTTCCCTGAGTGGAAGTTTTATTTGCATCCTAAAAGTTTACCATGAACAATATCTATTTGCTATTTTAACACTGCAACATCTTATTTATCATTAGAATAGCACTATATAATTGTATTTCTAAATGATTGCAATTCTTTGTTACATTTATTCTTGGCAATACTCACTGTAGCATAGTGTGTACATTAGATATTTGGAACCAGAACTTCAGAAGCTGTTTCAGAGAACTCAACAACAGTCACCAAACACTTATTTACTGCTTCCACATGTCAAGAGTATTCAGATCACACAAACAGTAGTACTATATTCTTTTTTTTAAAAAAAATCTATTTATCTTAATATCCTGTAAAACCAGGAGTTTTAATTGTGACCTGGAAATTTAAACTGGATAATGTATTGATGCAGTGGCTCAGTGGCTAAGACACTGAGCTTGTAGATCAGAAAGGTCAGCGGTTCGGCGGTTTGAATCCCTAGCACTGTGTAGCGGAGTGAGCTCCCGTTACTTGTCCCAGCTTCTGCCAACCTAGCAGTTCGAAAGCATGTCAAAATGCAAGTAGAAAAATAGGGACCATCTTTGGTGGGAAGGTGCACCTTTGGCATTCCGTGCGCCTCTGGAATTTAGTCCTGCTGATCACATGACCATGGCGATGTCTTCAGACGCACTGACTCTTCGGCTTTGTAACGGAGATGAGCACCGCCCGTAAACCCAAAACAACTAGCACATATGTGCGAGGGGAAACTTTACTTGTAATTTATTGATATTTGAATATTCTAATAATCAGTTTGTAAATGATGGCAACAGTTACCGTCTTGATGAAGTAACCAAAGTAATTTGATGAAGTAAGGATTTGATTTTACAGACAAGAGTTTCTGTTGTGCTCAGTATTTCTTTCTGACTATTTTAATTTCTTCCCCTTTTCTACTTTAAAAATAAATAAAGCTAGCTGTTTTCCTTTCTCATATATCATTCTTTAAGATAATTCTCACTTACTTATACTAGCCAATTTAAGTTGGCAAAATTTTTGCAATACAAACCTCCTTGGTACATAACTTAAATATGAGACTGTCAGAGATAGAGAAACTCTTACTGAGATTTTTGAATGATTTTTTCATCTTGTTTATAAATATTAAGGATTTAATTACATTGATTGCTGCTGTTACTTATTCATGACAACCTTGAGAAAATTAGATCAATTCATAATTGTTCTGAAGCTAAAGCCCATGTCACGCTGCACCAATGGATGGAAAGAGGATGTAAAATGGAGAAAAACACTTGCCATCCCTGTATTTGGTTAAAGCGATTGCTTCCGTTCTTTGTACTCACGTGGCTCGTTCCGTTTTTCCTCTCTATCGTCCAGCTCACTCGACTGAGGTTCGTCCTGCTGTCAAACCAAGTTTTGAGGCTAGACTTTTGACTGCCCGTAAAACTTTCTTGAGCGGAAAAATGTATCCACTGCGTCCGTTTCTGCATACGCGCAGCATAGTGGGGAATATCCGTTCTGCATCACATCACCTGTTACATGTACCGCTACCATCTGCTTAGGCATCCGCTGCGGTGTCCGCTCGCAACTCAATCCAATCCTCAGCGGTAAATGGACACATGGAGGAAGCAGAACTGGACGATGGAACGGACGCGCAGCGTTAGTACGCACGGACGGAGAAGGAATGAGTCAAGATGCAGCCTCGCAAGAAAGCATTATAACGGAAAAAACGTTCGGCAGAGGGGACCTATCTCGGATATTCAAGGATGTTTAGAGGATCTAGAGGATGCAAAAGGACTACATAGGGGAAAACACTATAATTTGCCTATAAATAAGCACTCACTGATGCTCACTTTACATGACCAGCAGCACTGCTGTTCAGACCTTGCGAGCCTTCCTCTGTCTCTTGCTCTTCCACTGCACCAGTCATGTCCACATGGATCGTAACACAGTCCTTTTGGCTAGCCACCATCGTTCTGCAACAGGTGCGAAGCCATCTACAGGCTTTTCAAGCCTGTTCTAACGACGGGAAGAAATGGAGGTGGGCCTAAGCAAGTGTCTGGGTCCGGAGAGATGGTTCCGGCGAGAAAGAGCGAGGTCGGACTGAGTTAACAACAAGTTGATGGTGGAGCCTGAGGTAACGTAAGACCCTCCCAGTCAGCCATACTCCAGAACATTCTGAGTTGATGCCTCCAGCCATGTTTAAACTGAAGTTGTGCAGTGGCCTGACAAACAGGTTGTACGCAAGGCATGAACACACGCAACTTTCGGCCGCAGACTGGGGAACCCTGGCTCAAGGTGACACTGACTCTGCGGCCTCACTGGCCTCAACGGGACCACTACAGGAGCATGCAAGTAGCGCTGGGGGGTGCCAACACAGAAGCCCATCAGCTTGTTGGTAGAGAAGTGGCCTGACAGGCCATCCATCGAAGAATACCTGGAGGAGCTCCTTCCCCCCCCCCTCAGTATTTTGCCCTCCCCCACTGAAGAAGGCTGGAAGAAAGTTGGCAGAGCAGTGGTATCAGAAGTGGAACTTCCCACACCCCTTGGAGCCATCGACTGGCAACACGTGCCTGCAAAGCTCCACAAGGTCGCGTGCTCCATTTTTCAATTACAAGGGCTTCTTTCAGCATCATCCTCTTTCGACCATACGGTTCAGTTGCTGACTTACACGTTCGTGTACATCGATGCTTAGCGCTAACTGTTGTCGAGATGCAACGATGTACTTTGATGCACGCTCCACTTTGCAGCTCTTCAAGGGAGGTGCGCCATTTGGAACGCACCAGGGCCCACCTTCCTATCGGCGCCTTCCCAGATCCAGACCACCTGCACGCACAAAGATGTGCCCGGTCGTACTTCAGTTCATTGGGGGTTGAGACGCCGGTCTGCCTCGCACAGCTACGGACTCCTTGAATGAAGTCTTAACACTTTTCGCAGCCCTGCTTTATCAGCGCTCGAAGAGCAAGGTCCTAGCGCTTCAGAGATTCTATGACGCGGAAGGCTGTTGCCGAGTAGGCAGGGACAGGTACGAACTCGGAAGTATTGATGTCAGATTTTACTGGAGGCAGTTTCCGCTGCGCGATAACATGGTTCGTCAGGGTATACTGTCTCGGATTGCATAACGGCAGCAGATCAACCGCCGAGTCCTGACTTTGAGAGAGACAGATTCGTTCGCGACAACGCTTGTTCTGAAATCACGTGTTCTCAGGGCACAATCTCGCATGGCCGTCACAAAACCTTTTTGGGAGCAGACTCGCAGCTAACACTGTCAATAGACGGATGCTGGACGGATGAGAGGAAGCAAAACGGAGCAGTGAAGTTACAGAACGAATCCCCACCCAAACATTGCGACCAGGATCGTGGACTCGCAAACATTACGCGAGATGGGGACATGGAGCTCTGGGGAAATGGAAGGCCAAGGAACGCACAACCTGGATAGACAGCCTGATAGGGTGTTGGTGCATATCGGCCTCCCAACAGAGCTTTTTCAACTGTATAGGCAAATTGTAAGCACATTCACTGTCAAGCCCTTGGCTACCTGAAGATCACTGGGTGATGGCTAACTACGCCCAGGCTGCTTAAAGGTTTGGCTAGGTTGGTGAGTGGCGCTAGACAGAGCATATTCGGGTTAACTATTTGGGATTAAATCTATGCAATAAAATTGTCTAACAAGCATTTCTGAATATCTTTAAACATATCAGTGGTGTCTACTGCATCACAAATAAGTACTTTAAAAATAGGAAGTTTGGGTCTGTGAAAGGTAGATTGGGTGTACACATTGAGGAATGTTCTAAGTGTTGGGTCCTCAATTAATAGACAGAAAGTGGCATAATTAAAATTTTAAAAGAGTTTGTGATTAATGATTGACAATTTAATGAGATAATATTGATAATAGCGACTTATGTTATGGTTCGAATAAACTGATAGAGGCTCCATCTATTGGATGTCGATGTCAGACGCCATGGTATGGGTGTGAGGATACTGCCATTACAGTCCCATCTTGTGTCTTGCGAACATGGTAGGTTTGTCTTTTCCCTTATTGATATCTCAACACCATGTCACATCAGCTAAATCTTAACCATCACAAGGTATATCTCTAGCCCATCCTTTATCGATTTTGCACTTTATAATCTTAACAGACAGCTATCCTTTAACCCATCCATCAGCATATCTCCAACCCTCCATAAGGTAGTCACTGCCCATCCACACACAGCTATTACCATACCAAAGGTATCTCTGCCACAATCACGCTCATCTTACCC
>BHFT01040405.1:0-28233 GCA_004320025.1 Laticauda laticaudata
AACGGATGGCAAGCTTTTTTGTCCGTTTTACATCCTCTTTGCATCCGTTGGTGCAGTGGGACATGGGCTTTAGTAAGAGAGGTAACCAAAACCTCAATGGTCACTCTGACTGAGTGAACTGTGAGATCATGTGTGGAAATGGATGAGAGTGTCAGAAGGACAACTATCACTGCAGCCCTTCACTGACCTGAGTTTTATGGCAACGTGGCTAGGCAGAATCGTACCCTCAGTGCAAAACACATGAAAGGTCTCTTGGAGTTTGCAAAAAAAAACATCTGAAGAACTTCAGGCAGTGAGGAGCAATATTCTCTGGTCTAATTGAACTGTTTGACCTCAATTCTTATTATTATGTCTGCAGGAAACCAGATACTGTATATTACCTGCCCAATACCGTCCCAACAGTGAAGCATAGTGGTGGCAGCCACTAGCATGCTGTGGTGGTATTTTTTAGTAGTAGGGACTGGGAGACTGCTCTGGATTGAATGAAAGCTGAATGGAGCAAAGTACAGGGATATCCTCAATGAATACCTGTTTCACAGTGGTCAGGACCTCAGACTGGGCTGAAGGTTCATTTTCCAACTTGACAATGACCTAAGCACACAGCCAAAACAAACAGCAGCTTAAAGACAATTCTGTGAATGTCCTAGAGTGGCCGAGCCATAGCCCTGACCTTTCTGGAGGGACCTGAAAATAGTTGTCCACTGACTGAGCTTGAGAGGATTTGCAAGAAAGAATGGCAGAAAATCCCCCAATACAGATGTGCAAAGCTTTTCATGTCATTCTCAAAAAGACTGTAATTGCTGCCAAAGGTACTTCAACAAAGTACTGAATGAATGGTCTGAATACTTATGCCAATATATTTCAGGTTTTTTTTTTTTTAATAAATTTACATATATTTCTAAAATTCTCTTTTAACTTTGTCATTATGGGGTACTGTAGATTAATGAGAAAAAAATGAATTTTAGCAACTGTAGAACCGGGCTGCATCATAACAAATTTGATACATGTTCATAATTATACATAATACTTGTTTTCTTCCTTGTGTGATGGTTTTCTATTTAGAAAGTTTTCAATCTTAAATCAGCTACGTATTCTTTTTGGATCATTTTTCCTTTGGATATTTAATATTTATTATATTCAACCATGGAAAGTAATGGCAAGAGAAGCTATTCTGGCCATTGTATTCAAATGTTAGGCCTTATTTCATTAGATAATGCACTATAGTGGCACCTAGTGATACCATGTAGACATTTCTCAGGGATAGACTAGAAATCCACAAAGGAGAGACAGTTCATTCTCCTTTGTGGTAGAGATAGCATCCAGTAATGGGTTAACATTGTCTTGCTAGCTGATTGGACTGAGTCTATCAGAGCTGTGAGGATACCCCTCTGTTACCAATGGTCCCCAGCTTTTGACTCAGTCAAGCAGCTAGGACGGACATGTTTCAAATTGCTCCATTACTTGAGGAAAATATTCAGATCTTTCAAACGGTCAATTCATTCCTGGAAACTACCTCTGGAACAACTGGCTCCCCGTCTACCAACAGAGTGGCTATGATCTCCCAGCACGAAGGGCTTCAACCTGGATCGGCTGAGGGCTGACACACTGTCAGGCACTTCAGGTATAGTACCATTAGTTAGTGTAAATGAGTTTAGTTTCATGCCACTAACCATACATATCTCAGGAGGGCGTTTGGTGTGTTTAAATTAATACATTGACAGCCAAGCTGCAGAAGCACAGCAGCTGTCAAAAAAAGTGCGAAAAGGGCTATCAGTGTGGCAATTGCCTTTAGAGGCTTCTGGCCGTTTTCCTGGTCCAGTGAGGGTACTTCCAGTCATTGCCCCTTTCCAGGGCATTAATTACATCTCCGAAACTCCTATGGTAGCAGAGCTCTCTGGGGAGTGAGTCTGCCTATCATATTTATCAAAATGGCTGATTCTATAGAGAATGGCGGCTGTGCAGGCAGGAAGGTGGAGGAAATGGCTTGCAGGCTGTTAGGCTCCCAGAGCTCTGAGGCCCTTGCCACAATGGCATCAACTGGCACTTCAAAGCCCAAATCCAAGGCTGCAGGGTCTTGGAAGAGCTCCAAGCAGCCAAAAGTGATGTGTACTACAGAGACAAGGTCCTGAATAGGTTGGGGGCAAAAGGGCAGCAAGAGGCAGCCGAAAGAGGCCCAGAAATGGCACCCGACAGCACCCTGGCAGATTCCCGCCAATTTGAGGAGTGGCAGTCAGATTGGCAAGCCAAATCGAGTCAGATTGAAAGGCTGCAATTACAGGACTTGGCCATTGAGGGAGCTGAAGAACAATTTTCTCTGCAGGAATCACAATTGCCTTTTGCATTTTTGAAGGCAGGGGTTTGTTTTCTGGCTTCCCTGCAAATGAAGATTTTGCAATCAGTTCAGCTGTCAGAGCCAGACCTGCACCTGAGGCAACTTTCACCCCTACAGCTGCTGGGCTTCACTGGGGAGAGGTGCAAGAAACAGATATGAAGGTCAACATATAAGCTGTCATTGCAGAGGCAATAAGATAAGACATAGCAGCAGGCTTGAAGCAGTCCAGGCAATCACCTTCAGTAGCCTCTGTTTTTTCCTTAGACCCAAGCCTGAGACAGGCACCTCAGTTTCAAGAGGAATTCTCGGTCTTTTCAGAGCCATACTCCCCTGCTCCTTCACTGCAGAGTCAATCCCTTCCATCGGAAGTAGGTGAGCAAAGGGGGAGGGACCTTTCAGACAATGAAGGTATGCAACCAGACCATCCCTTAAGTTTCAGGCTATTCCAACCAGCCCTGTTTAAGTCTCTTCTCTTTAAGGCAAGGGATTCCACTGGGCAGGGGATGGAGCTGGAGGCTCCAGAGACTGCTATGGTATAAGCTGATCCAACTGACCCTCTCTTCTCTGAAAGTACCATGGAGGCAGAGGTCATTCCATCCCCTAGGATGTTCACTATGTAGTCCAGAGGCAATGGGGTTCATCAGGATTAGGCCCAGCCCATCTTCCTTGGACAAGAGGTTCTATAATGTGAGCTTAGAGCTCACTAGAGCTCTCCAGATACTTACATGGTCCTGTGGCAGCTCTGCAATCTTCTTCCATCAGACCCGGTGAGCTGGAAGATTCCCTGAAGGCAGAGGATAAGAGAGTGGAACAGACGCTTCAGAGAACCCATCAGGCCATGGCCTGGGTGGTCAAGGCCTCCATGGCAGCATCATTTTTCAACAGGGAATCCTTGATCTGACTTCACCCATTGCAAGAGAAGATCCCGGCAGGCAACATGAGATCACACCAACACATTAACAAGCTGCTAGCCACAGTGGAGTTCTCTGCAAATGCCACCCTCAGTACGGCCAGGTTTGCATCAAGGGCCATATGCTCTTCATTGGTCTCACACCATCTGCTCTGGCTTCGTCAGTGGTAGGCCGACATGAGACATAAGTGGAGGCTGGCTTCTGCTCCCTTCTCTGGAAAATGCTCTGGACAATGTCCTGGTAGAGTCAAGGAACAAGAGAAAGATCATGCCATCCTTCTCCAGAAGAGGCAAATTTTGCTCTGCACCGTATTTTCATCGCCCTCCTTTTGGGAGACGGATGCAGTGGCAGGATTTTCATGTCCCCAGAGGCCTTTTGTTCCCAGACAAGAGCCACAGCAGGATTGGGCAGGTAGAAACAGGCAGTTCCAAGCCAAGCATCTTTTTTGAGAAGGAGGGGGTTGCTTCTTTCGACACTCTAAGTAACTGCTCAGCCATCCCTCCCATTGGGGGCCACCTGGCCTTGTTTGTCAGGCATTGGGAGCAACTAACCACAGACACCTGGGTCCTGGAGACAGTTAGGTCAGGCCTCTCTCTAGAGTTCCTCTCTACACCCCCAAGGTTTTTCATTCATTGCCCTATTTCCAGAGATAGGGCAAAGAAGGCCCTCATGGAGACCGCTATTCAGCATAAGTTTGACATCCATATGTGATCCAACCGGTTCTTAAGGACCAACAGGACATGGGATTCTATTCCCCATCCTCTTTGTCATTCCAAAGATCTTTGGGGAGTGGAGAGCAATTCTGGACCTGAAACGGCTGAACCACTGACTAATCAAAGTTACAGGCAGTTCAAGATGCACTGGCTCCAGTCTATTCTGGAGAGCATCAGGGAGGGTGACTTCCTCACATCTATAGATTTGATGGAAGCCTAGCTGCATATTACCAGCTCACAAGCAATATCTATGCTTCTATTACGCTGGCTGACATTTCCAATAAGGGCCTTATCCTTTGGTCTATCATCAGCACCTAGGACGTTCACAAAACTGTTAATTGCCTTAGTGGAACATCTTAGGGCTCTCCCTGTGCACATCCAGTGCTACCTGGACAACATCCTTGTCCAATCGTCCTCCACTCTACAGGCAATTGAGGACTTGAAGATCTCAATCCAAGTTCTCCAGGAGCACGGTTTCTCTATAAATGCAGTCAAGAGCCATTTTTCTCCTACAAACCATTTGTTCCATTTAAAGCAGTGATAGACACTCTAGTGTGCAAGGTTTATCTCTCCCAGGAGCATCAATAGAGCCTAAAGGACTTGATAGCTCATATTAAGAAGGAACACAGGGTCTGGCCCTGCTCTCGTGACTCCTGGGAAAGATGGTTTCCTGTATTTCCATCGTGCCTTGGGCATATCTGCATGTTTCTCCTACCCAATCAAAGGGCAGGGAGAAGCAATTTCCCTTACAAGGTTAGGGTTCCTCTAGCAGTGATTCACTCCTTCTGCTGGTGGACTTCACAGTTCGTAAGGGAGCCTATTTAAGGAACTGAGCTGTCTGGCTCTTAGCACCATTGCCAGTCTCTTCAGTTGGGGAGCCCATCTCCAGTCCAGGATGGTTCAGGGGCAGTGGTCACAGGCTGAGCTGGATCATAACAAAAATTGGTTGGAACTTAGGGCACTTCATCTGGCCCTGAAGCGGTTCCAGGACATTGTATTGGACAGTCATGTCCTGGTCCTAATGGACAATGGGACCACTAGGGCACATATAAATCATCAGGGGGAACGCACTCCAGGCCCCTTATGCTAGAGGCAGAGCAGCTTTGCTCTGGGCAGAGAGGTACCACCTGTCTCTCAGGGCTGAACATATTTCTGGAGTGTCAAACATGCAGGCAGACTGGCTTAGCAGGCCACAATAGACCATACAGAGTGGTGCCTGCATCCAAATTTGTTTCAGGAGCTGATGGAGTATTTTGGACAGCCAGCCATGGACCTGTTCACCTCTCAGGACAACACATAACTTCCAAGATTCTTCTCCAGGTTTGTGGTTCTAGGGGGGGAGGATAGATGCCCTTCACAGTCCTTGGCCCCTCTATACCTTTCCTCCCCTTCCCCTTATCCCAAAGGTGATATGGAAACTTTCTGGAGAAAGAGCAGAGCTTTTGCTTATTGCCCTCACTAGTCCAGATGACCATGATTTGCTGACCTGGTTAACCTATTGGTGACTAGCCCTTGGAGGATACTGCTGGACAGAGTCTCTTTCAGCCAGGGGGCCTTGGTCCACCAGACCCTCAGTGGCTCCAGTTGACTGCCTGGTGCTTGAGCAGGGATTTCTGATCTGGGACAATTACTCCTCCAAGGTGTTACAGACTACCCAGGCATCCAGGAGGCTTTCCACCAATCACATGTACGACGTGACCTGGAGAGCCTTCTCTGCCTGGTGCTCAAGGTGAAGGTTGGATCCTGCAGTGGATTCGCTGACCGAAGCACCCTTCAAACCACTGAGGTCTACCACTCTACAATTCCTGTCCTGTAAGGTGGACTTCCTGATAGCTATTACTATNAAGCACCCTTCAAACCACTGAGGTCTACCACTCTACAATTCCTGTCCTGTAAGGTGGACTTCCTGATAGCTATTACTATGGCTAGATAGATTTTGGACATGGAGTGCTGGAGTTTCTCCAGGAGGGGCTAGACAAAGGGCTGTCCCCCAACACTAGCCAACATCAGGTGGCAGCCATTGTCTTCGCTACTTTCCTTGGGGGGGGGGGGGGTTCCTGGCCTGNACTGTCTGCAGGTTCATTAAGGGTGCAACAAACCTCCAGCCACCAGTGATACTCCACATGAGACCTCTTCAGGGTACTGCATTCGCTGACCGAAGCACCCTTCAAACCACTGAGGTCTACCACTCTACAATTCCTGTCCTGTAAGGTGGACTTCCTGATAGCTATTACTTTGGCTAGATAGATTTTGGACATGGCTGCCCTCTCCGTCAGGAAAGACCTCTGTATCTTTCACTCCAACAGGGTAGTTTGAGGTTGGACCCTTCCTTTATCCCAAAGGTGAACTGGTTCCACGGGGCCCAGGAGCTTATATTGCCTGAATTCTGTCCAAAACCAGTTCATGCCCTGGATAAGAAGTGGCACACTTTGAATGTATATTAAAAGAACTTTCCCCTTCATGAAGACAGAATCCCTCTTTGTCTCCTTCTAGCCCTCTACCCTAGGCTGCAGGGTCATTCCATCAACTGTGGGGTGGTGGATCAGGACGTGCATTGCCAGGGCTTACCAGTCTCTCGGCATTCCAGTGCCTCGACACATTCCACAAGGAATGTGGCCACGACAGTGTCATGGGTCACCCAGGCCTCTCTTGAGGAGGTTTGCCAAGCAGTCACATAGTCCTCGCCATCCTCATTCATCAAACATTATAAGCTGGACTCCTTTGCCTCAGTAGACGCGGCCTTTGGCAGGCAAGTTCTGCAGAAGGTCCAACCTGACTAGGGGATTTCATACCAGTCTGAGCCCCACCCATAGGACAAGCCAGCTTTGGTATGTCCCATTCCTGGATGCTATCTCCACCCAAAGATAAGAGAAGGGGTATTGGTCTTACCTGATATGCCTTTTCTCTTTGGGTGGAGATAGCAACCAGTCCCACCTTTCAGGAGGTCTGATCCAAATGCAGCGGTACACACCATCATCAAGAAAACATGTCAGTTTGTCTCTACGCCTTTGCCAAAAGCTGGGGACCATTGGTAACAGAAGCATGTCCTTACAGCTCTGACAGACTCAGTCCAATCAGCTAGCAAGACGAGGTCAACCCATTGCTGGATGCTATCTCCACCCAAAGAGAAAAGGCATATCAGGTAAGACCAATGCCCCTTCTTTTTCTATCTGGAATAAATGCACATCTATTAAAAAAATATTATTAAGAAATTACAGATGCTTATTCAAGTAACCAATCAAATGAACCAATGGTGAAGTTATAAACATAGAGTTATTTGAAAATATTATTAAACCCAAACCATGTGAAAGCAGTACATTTTTTAACATGAAGAAACATTGAAATGAAAAGTACTATTCTAACCATAAGATGAATTAAAAATGCCCAACTCATTCTAGTAGAAAGGGCTGTTTCAGATCCCATGAGCCAAAGAACTTCAGCTAGTGAGATTCAGGAGGCCCTGCTGTGGCCCCAGCCCTCTGGAATATTCTGTTACAGGTAAAATCTACTCCCGCATTTCTGGCTTCTGGAAAAGCCTAAAATATTGGCTCTGCCCCTTATCCTGGAGTCCTAATAGGCACCTGCATATTGGAGATGACTGAATGTAGTGATGCTTGATACCAAAGATTCTCATCCCCAATTTGAATAAAAAGATAAAATAAAGCTACCAAACATCTTGGTTTTTAATTTTAACTTTTTGTTCTATTGGAACTGTTTTTTTCACTTAAAATTTTTTTTTTTGCATTGTAAGCTTCCCAGAGTCTCTGTAGCAGTTATATGGGCAGCAGAGAAATCCAATCAATCAATCAATCAAATCTATAGATTGTGTTAAGGATTCATTGGTTTTTAGAGTGTGGTTTATTTAAGTATTATGGGGGTCGCTTTTATCAGATATGTGGTTTCTCTATAAATAGCATTTCCTGTGTTCTGTATATAGAATAGTAGACTCCTAACACAGGCTAAAAAACCTGAATGGGGATTGGTTCAATAGGAACCAATCCAAGAAACCGCTCAAAAAGGCAGCAAAACTAAATACCTGTCATTGGCTACAAGCCGGCAGGCAAATCCCTATAAAAAGGCTGCCGCGCTTGAGCCAATGTTCCTTTGGCCCAACTAGCTGCTATTATCATAAAGACTTTGTTGTTGGAACCCCGTTCTACCTCGCGTTTTTCCGGACGGCAACACTGGCGACGAGGCATGGATCGTCCTAACGCGAAGACTGAGCATGCCGGCGACCAATATAAAACTAGACAGAACCTATGGCAAGAAATAACGCCGCCCGCACCCTTCAATCCAATGAAGAGGATTGGGGGGAAATTCCCTACGTGGAGACCGGTTTCCAGATATTTTGGAAAGTAACAAAGATGGAAGAGATCTCAGACCAGCTTAAAGAGCGGGGTTTTCTTGACACACGATGTGGGCCCATAATCTTTTCAAGGGCCAAGCTTTGGCGAAGCCCCGAGAAGTGAAAAGGGCAAATTTACTGGCAGAGGACCCAAAGAAAGCTAAAGGCCTCACGTACGCACCAGGGTGATCAAACCTAATAAAGTTAAGCATGAGGTGCTACCGAAGGAGGACGAAAGAAGGCGAAGACCATCGCGACTTTGTGGCAGCCCTCCGACAAATAGGGGAGCGTGCAACATCTTCTAAATTTAGATGAGGTGATGCGGGATCGAGTAATACTGGCGTTTAGGGACTCTAATATACAGAGCAAACTGCTAAATAAACCAACGAAAACTGTTAGCGAAGCCATCGCCGAAAGCCACAGCCGCTGAAAGCCGTGAACAAAATCGGCGGTCAAAATGAAACAGATTAAACACGAAACAACGACGAAACGAGCCTGGACAGAGGCCGAAGAAACAATTCCCACCACACTCACCATGAGGAATATGACGCAACGTCAGAATCCGTGCGAGGAAGACGATGAATGTTCCACCGCCTATACGCCAACAAGAAGGGCACGAAAAAAAGAATTGGCAGCGAAATGCGCCCGCTGCGGAGCGGGAACCATCCTCGGGCCGTTTGCAGATTTCTCGATGCCATTTAGCAGGCTTGCAAGAAAAGAGGGCATATCGAGAACAGTCTGCAGGAACAAATAAAATTACAGCCCAAACAGACGCGCAGCAACTCCCCCGCACAAACTGAGCCAAAACAAATTGAGAGGAAAGTGGCAGCCGGAACAAGCAAGCACTAACCGAGAGAAAGCAACCATCAGACTTTCACTATCGAACAGCGCTCCAGACGAAAGCAGGAAGAACAGTAAAAATAATCGTAAAAATAGAAGGCAGCCCCTGCGAAATGAGGTAGACTCCTGGGTCTTTTCTATCAATGGCTATTCATGGACCATCAAAACAAACTGCGTCCCAGATATCAAACTCAAAAATTAACCCTGAAGAACTACCAAGGAACCCGAATTCCTGTGGAGAGCCTAGGCAACATTTCCGCAGTCGCCTATACAAAACAACATGTCGAAGTACTACCATTGCAACAATAGTCGGACGAAGACCGCCCAAGCCTCCTGCGGCATCGAATGCTGTTCGCCACCATTGGGCATCGGATGACTGGAGTAGACCGGGTGGCGCAACTGACTGGGAAGAAGCCTGATCCAACAGCTTCCAGGACGTTTTCACGGCTCCCTAGGCAGCGTAATCGGGGACCCCAATTTCCTTTAGTCCTAGTAACCCCCAGGTAGCCCCTAGCAAGACTAAATGGCCAGACGAGTTCCTTTGCTATGAAAGCAAAAAATAGAGCAACAACTAAATAAATTAATAGACCAGGGGTTTTAGAACCTGTGGATTCATGCTAAAGTGCGCGAAACGCGATCGTAACACCAATTAAACCAGACGGTCGCGTTCGGAAGTGTGGTGACTACAAGGCTCACCCTGAACCACGCATTGCACAAAGCGATACCCGGTGCCAGTTCGTACAACACTTATTACAATTTTCTTGGGCGGAGGAAAAGTTTCACTAAACTAGATCTAGCTCAAGTCTTAATAGATCCAGTAGGACCCATTAACGGCTGAAGCACAAAACTATTAGTGACCCACAAAGGGGCCATTCAAAGTGCAACAGACTCCAATTTGGAAGTGAAATGTAGCCCCAGGCGGTTTTCCAGAGCCTCATGGAACACCTATGTAAATGAGTATAAAAGGAGCGCCGACCATATTTCGACATGCTCCTAATTTCGCGCAAAGCAACTCCGAACCGACATACTACCCAACTAAAAAAAAAGACTAAAAGCACGTACTAACTAAATTCAGAAGAATCTGGCCTAAAAGTAAAAAAAGAAAAAATTGCTGTTTAATGACTGATCGCCGTCAAATTCCTGGGCTACTAATAGACGGAAGCAGGGTATACAACCTACTGACAAAAAAGTCCAAAGCTTATGAAAGAAGCACCAGAACCAAGGAACAAACCGAAACTACAGGCATTTTGGGACTAATAAATTATTTATAATGTTGTTCCTACCCCACAAAGCCGACAATAGCGAACATTACACCGATTACTGCGATAAAAAAAAAAAACAATTTGTGACTTCGAGGTTATAGAAGAAAAGAAAGCCTTCCAAAAAATAAAAAAAACTTATTAACATCAAACACCGTTCTATATCCAGTTTTAGTAACACACTTCCATTGACGTAGACCTGTGCACGCCTCACCGCTTGAAGTCCGCTGCCATTCCTGAGCCAAACAATTGCCAGCATGGGAGAGAGCACCGTCGCCATACTATTCAACAGACCTGTCTAAAACCGAGCGGAATGATAGCCAATTGGACAGAGAGGCCCTGGCAATCGTCGCCGGAGTGAAACGCTTCACGTTAATATCTCTAATTGGGAAGAACATTTTGATTGGTAAACGGACCATAAACCGCCACTGCGAATTTTGGTGGGAAACAATCCGACCCACCGAACATTTTGTACCCCGCTTGAAATACTAGATTGGTCCAGAATTCCTAGCAGCCTACTCGTATACTCTGACACATTCGCCCCAGGAAACAAAATTCCCATGGGCATGACGCGTTGAGCAGCTAGCACCAATTACCGAATATAAAGGAAGACCCTGCTCGACGATGACACCTGCAGCATGGAAACATACCCGATCTAACCCCATATCTGCAAATGATGTCGCCAGAGCCACTTGCCAAAAGACCATTGCACTGCCACCATTATACTGAACTGGGTAGGTAAAGGCTGGCCGAGAAAATCAAAAAACTGAGAACTTTAAACCTTTCCGCACCAGAACAAACCGAACTCTCAATTCAAAAGGGTTGTTTGTTGTGGTGTGATTGGGTAATTATTCCCTCCAAATTACAAAACTTTAAGGAACTGGGTATGCTTCACGAAGGCCACCTGGAATTGTTAAAATGAAAACCTTGCCTAGAAGTTTATGTTCTGGTGGCCGGGTATAGAACAGGGGACATCGAATTTACTGGGGTAAATTTCTTGCTGCAACAAATGCCAACAGAATCAGATCTTCCCCACAAAAGCACCCATTAGGGACTGTGAAACCCCACGGGGCCCCTGGTCACGAATTCACATTGACTTGCGGCGTCCCACAAGGGTATGCATACTTTTCCTAATTGTCATAGATGCATACTTGAATTGCTGGAGGTTAAAATTGATGCCATTCTACGACAACAGAAAACTAGTTATTAAACTTGGCAAACTTTTCGCAACCCATGGCCGACCGACGTACTAGTGTCCGACAACGGCGCCACAATTAACAAGTATCAATTTGAACAATACCTAGACCTCCTAGGTATTAAGAACATCCCTTGACCGCACCAGCAACCACACGGCTGCAAACGGTAAGCGGCAGAGAGAATGGTCAGGTTTTACCAAAGCAAGGTTAGAAAAAATGCGACATTGGCGGATGTTCCAAGGAAAAAATAAATCGCCTACTCACCCTCCAGCATATTACACCGGGCACGATAAACAAAACAAAAGCCCGGCTGAATTACTAATGCGGTGAGAAAACTGAAGGTCGATCTAGACAGAATTGCCACCCAAAACTTATACGCCAAGAAAACCCCCCCAAACTCCTCACCCATTTTCCAGGCACATTTGAATAAGGCGACCTTAGTCTATGAAGAAATTTACCAGGGACCCATTATGGCTTCCAGGTACAATAACCACAAATGATGGGCCCCGGTCCTTACCGACTAACCATAGACGACAGCAGGGAATGGAACGCGGCACATAGACCAGCTTCGGTCCTGAACATAGAAAAGATAGTACAAAAAACACACAACCACAAATATTAAAAAATTGATGAAAAATCAAACCAGGAGCGGGGGGGAAAATACAAGAAAATTAATTAAAGAACCGTTTAAATTAAAACAAAGAATATTGATAACAAACAAAAAGAGCAAAAAAAGAGACTTTACAATAAGAAGGAAAGTTGCGAGAAAAGTCCACTCGAAGCGCGGGCCAGCCAGGCCAGCTCGAGCTGGCCTGAAGAAACCAGGAGGGAGTGGCAAAACTCCGACGCCTAAGAAACTCAGGCGGCAGTAAAAATGGCTGACTCACCCTTCCAGGGCGGTTCCATGGAGAAGGACCGGTAGAGACAGGCAACCCCATCTGAACCGGTCAAAGTCTCAGCAGGAATGAACCCGCGCAAGTCCAGTCGAGTCAAAAAGAAAGCCCCACCCTAACCTGCACGACTACATCACCACGTAAGACTAAACCAAAGAGGGAGGGTGTTCTGTAGTATAGAATAGTAGCCTCCTAACACAGCATTTTCTGATGGTCGCTAAAAAACCTGACATGGGATTGGTTCAATAGGAAACCAATCCAAGAAATCCGCTTCAAAAAGGTGGCAAAACTTAAATACCTGTAATTGGCTACAAGCCGGCAGGCAAAATCCTGCTAAAAAGGTTGCCGCGGCTTGCAGCCACATGTTAAGACTTTGTTGTTGGAACCCGGTCTACCTCGCGTTTTTCCAGACGGAACATCCTGTACTGTATATGTTTGATAAAATCTGTTTGGAAGATGGTTTAGAGCAGGGCTGGGGAACCATGGCCATTGTAATTAATTTAGAAATTAAAATTGTGCACTGATAATATGAAGAGCCAAATGCAAGTGTGAATTTCCAAAGGCTTGTTGGAACAGCAATACTTTAGCGTCCTCCTGGAAAATGACTTTCTAAATCAAAGAGTTGTTTGCAACCTCCTGAACTGGGTATCTCATCTCTACCTTACCTATTTGAAAGAACCCACAGGTAGAAGATCCATATTCTCTGAGTCCAAAAGATCAAAAGAACTCCCAGTTAACAAGTAGTTATTTTTACAAGCAAAATACTTAATAGCAATTAGTTGGGAGGGGACTAGTTTCCCTGGTCTAGTTTGGACAGTACTTTTTTGATTCGGAAAAAGCAGAGAAATATTGGAGTGGGGCTGCCTTTACTGGCAAAGTGTAATGTAGTGAATATGAATATGTGCTTGACTGTCATTGTTTCCTGACACAAACATGGAGATGGTATTTTTATTGTTATCAATGGCATAGCAAGCTTATTTTGGTAGCAAATACTATCTTCTATTTAACAGAATAACAGAATTTGAAGAGACCTTGGAGATCTTCTAGTCCAATCCTCTGCTCAAGTAGGAAATCCTATACTTCTATACTTCAGGCAAATGGTAGTCCAATCACTTCTTAAAAGTGTTGGAGCACCCATAACTTCTGAAGGCAACTCATTCCACTGATTAATTGGTCCAGCTTTCAGGAAATTTCTCCTTAGTTCTAGGTTGGTTCTCTCCTTGATTATTTTCCATCCATTGCTTCTTGCCTCGCCTTCAGGTGCTTTGGAGAACAGATTGACCCTTGCTTTCTTCTGACAGCCCTCAGATATTGGAATACTGCTATCATGTAACCCCTAGTCCTTCTTTTCATTAAACTTGATGTAGCCAATTCCTGCAATTCCTTCATGTTTTAGCTTCCGGTCCCCTAATAATCTTAGTTGCTGTTCTCTGCACTGTTTCTAGAATCTCTATCTTTTTTATATTGTGGTGATCAAAACTGGATGCAATAATTACCAAAGCATTATAAAGTGGGATTGACATTCACATGATCTTGATTCTATGCCTCTGTTAATGAAGCCTAGGGCTGTGTTGGCTTTTTTGGCAGCTGCAGCACACTGCTGGCTCATATCTAAGTGATTGTCCACTAGAACTCCAAGATCCCTCTCACAGATACTATTTTTGAATCAGGTACCACCTATTCTATATTATACCTGTGTGTTTGGGTTTTTTTGCCTGAATGTAGAATTTTATTTTTCTCACCACTGAATTTCATTTTGTTAGATAGGGAACAGTCTGTCAAGATCCTTGTATATCTTGAGCCTATTTTTTGGAGTATTGGCTATTCGTGCCAGATTGGTGTCACCTGCAAAATTGAAGAGTCCCATCTATTCCCTCATCTAAAGCTTCCATGAAGATGTGAAAGAGTACTGGGCCTAAGACAGAGCCCTGATGTATCCCACTGTATACCTCCCTCCATGTAGATGCAGTTCCATTGAGGATTACATGTTGAGTATTGTTGATCACTGATTGACTGCCAATTATATTCATAACTCTAGGATTCGTAGGAATCATGTAACTTAAAGTGACCTCTCCCTGCTTTTGTCCCTGCTTTTGTCCCTGTATTTCCTATAGGGTAGGGAAGGTCATTTTTGCAAAAAGCCTTTGCTGATAAGAATGGAGTCCAGGATGGTCACATGCATTCCTCTGGGCCTCAAGCCTTTTGCAATGAGAACAGAGCCTAGGAGGGCCATGTGTGTTCCTCCAGGCCTCCATTCTCATCAGCAAAGACCTCCTCAAGCCCTTTGCCAATTAGAACAGAGATGAGGATGTCAGTGTGCTTCCTCCAGGGCTCCATTCTCATTGGCAAAGGGCTTGAAGAAGCTTTTGCTGACAAGAACAGAGGGCTGGAGGAACGCACATGCCCCTCCTGGCCTCTGTTCTTGGTGATAAAGGATTTTTGCAAATATAGCAAAAGGCTTTGCAAAGGGAGGAAAGCTTTAGGTGCTTCAGGTCTTCCTTCCATTTGCAAAGCGTTTTGCTGCAGGTCTCATCCAGCCTCCATTTGCAGAGAATAGAGGCCTAGAATACCATGACACTAGTGAGATCTCACGCTATTGATCTCATGTGATCTTGCTTTCCTTTAGGCCTCCATTCTCTTCAAACTCAGCAAAGGCCTGAAGCACTAAAGAGGCCAAGAAATGGCCTCGATCTTCAAAAGGTGAGTATCGACAAGCCTAGTATCTATAGAGACACAGACAGGGAGGGATGGAATAAGCAGAGTGAATGTTGCAGAGCCTCTGTGGTTATTTGTAAATATGAATGACAGTTGTGGTGCTGCAACATTCATAATTTTGGGATTGTGTAATAAGTACATGGGGGATTAGGTCATAACTTTAAATGGCCACGAAGTGAACTGTCCTAACTTGGGGATAACTTATATTTCAATGGGAAGGTAACAGCACTCCATGACATCATGCTGGCCACATGACCACGGAAAAATGTTTGGACAGTGCTGGCTCAATGGCCTTGAAACAGATATGAGCACTGCCCCCAATAGTCACTATGACTATTGGAGTCCACCTTTACCATTGATTTCTTATTCTCCCTCAAATTCTAGCTCTTTCCATTGTTAACAGGCTTAATAGGTTCTTTAAAATAGTTATTATCATAATAATATTTATGACTTAATTCTCTGGTTGTCAATCAATATAACCAGGTAGACTACTAGAAATTAAATCTACACATACTTCAGAATCATTGAACAGATTAAAAAGTTCTTTAAAGTCAAAGAAAAATAGCTTTTTCATAGTGTCCCAAGAATTCAGAATGAATACATTATACTACATTATATGGCTTCTGGCTGTCAGAAATTAGCAATGTCTTTGTGGAGACAGACCATGAAATTAGATGTGAAAGAAGCAAAATTTACATTTGCCAGCCTTGTTCCAATACAGATCTGATTGCATCTTCTCTAACTGAAGATAAAAACATTTCACAGCAGCATTAATGATATGATTTTAAAACTATATCAATAATCTTAAAGTTTCTTTTTCAAAAAGAGTAATGCATTATTTGGAATGTTCTAGTCAGTGCTTGTCAAATTTTCCTTCCTTTTTAAGTGCAGTCTAAGTGATGTCATTATATAACTTGGCTATAATAGTTGTACATTGCTACCGATGCTGCTTTTGCCTTAGCATAGGGTTTCAAGCTTTGTCTCTGTTGCAGCAAGAGATCAGGAATCACAAATGAGAAAAAAGCTATGCATAGAAGAAAAGAGATAGAATCTGTCCTTTGCAAATTCTCCAGCTTTTATGCTGTTCTCTAAAATAAATACTTTAAAGGTTTCTAACATCTCTTGTGGAATTTCAAGGGCAAAGGCATATGTGTTTCAGTCAGCTGCTAAGGTGACTGGATCAGTCTTTTCAAAACATGATTACTAATTTCACACTGTAAACTATTGAGAAGCTCAGCTCTTATGGTCTCATTTGGCCATATAAACTAAAGCTTATGTGTTCAAAGGCAATATCAGATTCAAACAAGTAAAAATTGTGTGTAGTGAAGAACAGAAAAGAAGACTATGTTATCGCTATGTTATATGAAAATACCACAATTATCCAACCAGGCAATGTTACAAAAAATACTTTTGTAGGAGTTTTCTTGTCCTGATGATGGTTGAATTTCAAACCTCATCTTCCCTAGTGATTGGCAATGCTGGCTCTGGCTAATACTAAATAATAATAGAGATGCATTTCCCAATCCTGCTTTAAAATATTTTGACTTGTATCCTAGTGCTGGACCAGAACAGTTGAAGATAATGTTGGCAAAGCATTTACTAAAAGGCAGCTTCCTTTGTTTTTTCCACCAATTTTAATAAAAAATAGAACTTAATTTTTGTTAGGATTCCTGAAAAATATGAATACGTTTTCATTAGAAATAATCTTCATTAAACAACCTTCTAGAAATGAACATGTGACTTACATGTCATTGCCACTGAACTGTGGTGCTATAGAAAATTAATGAGATTATGTTAGACAGCACAAAAAGTAATCATTCAGATTAAATGGTAAAATTGGAGGAAAACACACCAATAATCTATGCTAAAGGGCACTTGTCTAGGACTTGAAAATACAAATGATCTACAGACTCTAGAATTGAAAGTCAAGATACATAGTGAAAAAATGAGATTGAAATTAAATACAAATGCAACAACTATAATAACAAACCTTAAAATTGGCAATGAAGACACTAAAATAGTGAATAATTTTACTATCAACAGTAAAAAAAAAACAAGACTCATTAAAAATGCTTCCTAGTCTCATAAAAAAAAAAACTTCCAAAATCTATGGAGTGAAAGTTGGAGATTAAAGAAACATGTGTTGGGTTTGCAATGAAGTCCAGTATTAGATACTGTCACATCAGAGATAGTATTCCTACAGTTTGGACTGGTTTGGGCGTACTAGTAGTGGAAATTTTTATTAGTTCAAAGAAGCGGCAAACACCACCTTTGGCAGGCCACACACACCTTCCCCTGCCCTCAATTCCCTTGTTTTTTAGTCAGCTGATTCACAGGCAGAGCAGATTGTCGCACCTCAGCTGAGCTAAAAAAACAGCTCATCTCACCAGCACTGACACAGAGGGTGGTCTTTGTATGCTGCACTGTGCCTGTGCAAAGTGCACTCTCATAGGACTAATCACACCAGTGGCTGGCCCTGTCCCATTCTGCCCCACCCCTCCCTATATATCTTGCCTTTGCCACGTGCCCAGCTAATCTCCGCACCTTGCCTCCACGTTGTTCTATATGTAAATGGTTGAATCCTAAACTACAGTTCTGATTGGTCCAGATAAGTGAGAAGTGGATTGGTTCACAGCATAAGTGAGAAGTGGATTGCGTTCACTAGGAACCAATCCCAAGACTTGCTGAAAGCTGGCAAATTTTTTAAAAGGATGCCATAGGTTAAAGCAGCGCAGTCAGCCTGGTATAAAAGGCTGGCCTCGGCGGCAGCCAAAGTGTTCCTATTCCAACTACTGTTTTGTTGTTGGAAACCCGGTTCTACCTCGTTGTGTTTCCAAATAAAACACTGGTGACGAAGTGGGATCGTCCTGAACGCGAACCTGCACACGGTGATAGAAGCCAGAGGCCAGCAGAGATGTCTGGAAGCAACGCACCGCCCGCACGCTTCAATCCTAGCGATGAGGATGTGTGGAGTCATATACTAGATCGCTTCAAATGTATCTGGAAAGCAATGAAATGGATGACATCTCGGAACAACGCAAGCGAGCTGTATTCTCACCATTGTGGACCAACGGTGTTCAAAAGCAAAAAGCCCTTGCGAAGCCGAGACGTTAAACAACTAATGTGGCCAGAATACAAAGAATCCTCAAAGCACACTACGCTCCAGTAGTGTCAAATTAATAAAGCGGCATGAATTCTACCGCAGAGACCAGCGAAGGGGAGACCGTCGCCGATTTGGTGGCTGCTCAAGGCAAATAGGGGGTGAGTGTGACTTCCTAAAACATCGACGAAGCGATGAGGATCCGTTGGTATTAGGGCTCAGAGACATTACAGCGGCAAAGTAAGCTGTTTAAACAAGCCCCAATGTCACACTGGACCGAAGCAAGTCGGCGAGAGCCTATGGCCGCGAAGCTGCAAAAGAAATCGGCCGGTCACAATGAAGAAAATGAACAAAAATGCGAAGAAACCCCAACTAGAGAAAGGAAGCAGCCTCACCACCACCACCCATTTCAAAGAATCGAGAGAGGGAACGAATCAAGCGAGGAAAACGACGAGGTCCACCGTCTGCCTCGCAAATAAAAAGGAACGCGAAAGAAGGAATTGGCGGGAATGGCTGCGGCTGCGGGGAAACCATGGCCCGAGCCGAATGCAGATTTCTCGATGCTATCTGCAGGTACTGTAAAAAACGTGGGCACATCAAAAGAAAGTCTGCAGAAAACAAAAAAACTATAGCCCCACGAAGACGCAGAAATTCCCCAACACGAGCCGAGACTAAACGAGCGGAGAGGAAGTGGCAACAAGAAGAAACGAGCCAATACAGCACGAAACCGTCACTATAAGAAAGGCTGTCAGACGGAAAGCGCACAGAAGGTTAAAAGTGACTGTAACAATCGAAGGGAAGCCCTGTAAGATGGAGGTGACTCCGGGTCCTTCCTTTCGATGGTTTCTTGGGATACCATTAAAAAGCTGGTCCCAGACATCAAATCCAGACAATTACAAAAACAACCTTTGACTCTAAAGGACTATCAGGAAACCGAAAATCCCTGTAATTGGCAATGGGACAATTTTTGGTCACTTATAAGCAACATGTCAAAAGACTGCCGCTAACCATCGTCGACCGGGACAGACCAAGCCTCCTGGGCATTGAATGGTTCGCACCCTTGGGCATCGGATGACCGGGGATCGATCGAGTAACTACAACCAGTTGGGAAGATGACCTCATCCGCGAATTCCAAGACGTTTTTGACGGCTCACTGGGCAAGTATCGGGAAACCCTATTTCTTGAGCCTAGACCCCAAATAGCCCAAGAGATTAAAAGCCAGACGAGTTCCTTTGCACTAAAGCAAAGATAGAGAACAACTCGACAAACTAAAGCCCAGGGGGTGTTGGAACCTGTTGGACCATGCCAAATGGAAACGCCTATTGTTAACACCCATAAAACCTGACGGGTCCATTAGAATCTGTGGTGACTATAAGGCAACCCTGAACCATGCTTTACAACCAAGCGCATACCCGTGCCAGTAGTCCAACATTTGCTTCACTCTATGGGCAAAGGCAAAGTTTTTGCTAAACTGGACTTGGCCGCAAGCCTATCAGCAAACTCCCAGTGGACCCAGCAGACAGCAGAAGCGCAAACCATAGTCACACACAAGGGTGCATTCAAATGCCACCGGCTCCAATTTGGAGTATGCGTGGCACCGGGCGTTTTTTCAAAGTTTGATGGAACGTCTCCAACTAATGCGCATACAGGGGGTCGTTCCCTATTTCGACGGATGTCTTAATCTCGCCAGAGATGAGACTCAATTAAAAAAAAAGACTCACAGAAGTACTAACCAAATTTAGGGAATCTGGCCTTAAAGTAAAAAGGAAAAATGCTGCTCAATGAAAAAAGCGGTTGGAATTCTTGGCTACTCAATAGACGGTGAGGGCATCCACCCCACAGATAAGAAAATCAAGGCCAATACAAGAAGCACCTGAACCGCAGAAACAAAACAGAACTAACAAGCGTTTTTAGGACTTATTAATTTTTATCATGTATTCTGCAAACCAAGGCCACTATAGCTGAACGTTACACCGTCTTTTAGATAAAAAAGCAAACTGGACATGGGGTAGAAGAAAGGAATGCTTTCCAGAATATTAAAAGTTGCTAACATCAACAAACGTCTCATCCAATTTAGCAACAACTGCCTTTAAGAGTGACCTGCGACGCTCACCATTTGGAGTAGGTGCCGTCCTAAGCCCCAACTTCCTGATGGCAGAGAAGCACCCGTCGCATATTATTCTAGGACTCTATCAAAGACTTAACGAAATTACAGTCAACTGGACAGGAAGCCCTAGCAATAGTCGGTGAGTAAAACGCTTCACGAATATCTGTACGGGTGGGCTTTTCAAAATTGTAACGGACCAAAACCACTGATGGGAATTTTGGCGGGAAACAAGCCGACGCCTAACATACTGCTCACCAAGAATGTCTAGATGGTCAGAGTTCCTTGCCAGCCTATTCCTATTACTCCTGACACATCGACCAGGGAAACAAATTTCCCATTGCAGACGCTTTGAGCAGAGCACCCTACCAACCACTGATGATAGACCTGGCAGCCAGCAATGACATCGCGCAAATAGAGAGACTTGTCCCGATCTACCATCTCGCCTATGATGTCCAAGAGCCACCGGCTAAAGGACTCATTGACTGCCCGTATTCTTGGCTGGGTAGGTAAAAGGCTGGCCGGAGACACAAAAACACTGAAACTTTTAAACCGTTCCGGTCCAGACAGACGCTGAAGCTTTCTATTCAAAAGGGGTGTTGCTGTGGGGAGATGCGGGTGGTCATTCCCGCCAGTTGCAGCCGCAGAGTACCCCTAGGTTGTTGCACGAGGGTCACCCGGGATGCGTTAAAATGAAAAGCCTGCAGAGTCTATTCTGTGGTGGCGCAGGTATTGATTAAGGACATCAGAGTATTCGGTAAGCTCTTGCCATAAAATGCCAGGAAGTGGCAGAACTTCTCTCAAAAGCACACCATCAGGGACTGGGAGACCCCTTAGGGGACCGGTGGGTCTAGAATTCATATAGATCTTCGCGGGTCCAACCAAGGGGCATCCTTCTGGCGTTGTGCATTTGATGCCTACTCAAATTGGGCTTTGAAGTAAAAATCATGCCATCAACGACAACAGAAACACTAATAAAAAAATAAGACGACCTTTTCACACCCACCCACGGCTCCCTACCAAGACGTTCTTGTCTCGGACAATGGACTCACAACTAACCAAGCTTGCAATTCGAGCAATACCTAGCCTCCCTAGGTATCAGACATGCCCCTAACCGCGCCTGGCCCATCCGGCTGCAAACCGGCCAGAGCCGAGGAGAATTGGTCCGATTCACAAAGTAAGGGCTAGAAAGAATGGACATGGGGATGTCCAAATCAAAAAGTAAACCGTTTTAAGACTCACACTCCAGCACATTAATGCCCAGTACAGTTTTACTAACAAGTCCCCGGCGGAATTACTGTATGGGACGAAAATTCCATCACCAGCCTAGACAGACTACCACCCAAAAATTTTAACCAGAAAACCCCCCTGATTCCTCCACAAAGTTTAAGGGGCAATTCGAAATAGGCGACTTGGTATACGCAAAGAAACTTCACAGGTGAAACGCGTTATGTGGGTACCGGGACAAATTACCAAATTAAGGCCCACAATCCTTTCCGTTTAAACAGTAGACGATTGGCAGGGAGTGAAGCGGCACATAGACCAGCTTCGATCCCGGAATAATTGGAGAGGCCCACAGACACAACAACCAGTCCGCCGACAATGACCGATAAAACTCAAACCAGGGGGGGGGGAACGGCGAGAAGTTAAATAAATGAAGCTTTTAAAACTAAAACAAACGATTTATTACCAACAAAAAGAGCAAATAAGAGACTCAACTGGTTTGGAAGAGACTTGCGGGAAGAGCCCATCAGAAGGGCCAGCCAGGCCAGCTCAACTGCCCAATGGGAAACGGGTGGGAGGCGGCAAAACCCGCCGGCTAAGCAACTCAGGCGGACGCGGTAAAATGGCTGACTCACCCTTTCCAGACGGTTCCAGAAGGCGAAGATCGGAAAGACACAAGCAGCCCCATCCGAAAACGCGGCGAAGGTCTTCGCCAGGAATGAACGCCGCAAGTCTAATCGAGATTCGGAGAAGGCCCCACCTACCTGCGTGATATGTAACTACGTAAGGACTGGAACTAAGAGGGAGGCGTGGTTCTATATATGTTAAATGGTTGAATCCTTAAACTACAGTCTTGATTGGTCCAGATAAGTGATGAAGTGGATTAGGTTCACTAGGAACCAATCCCAAGAGCTGCTGAAAGGCGGCAAATTTAAAGGAATGCCATAGGATTGAAGGCAGGCAGGTCAGCCTGTATAAAAGGCTAGCCTCGGGCTGCAGCCCAAAGTGTTCCTATTCCGACTACTGTTTGAAATAAACCTTTTGTTGTTGGAACCCGGTCTACCTCGTGTGTTTTCAAACAAAACACACGTCTCACCTCCTCTGCTCACCAAAGGTAAGCAATGCATGCCATCCACTTGTCGTTTGCATCAGCCAAGTCAGGGGATGCATCATTCCTCAGCTCCAGCCTTGCCCCAGAGCCTCTGCCTGCTTGCCATTCACCTTGGCTGGTTTTGGAAACACACCATTCCCTGGCTCTAGCCTTGCCTCAGGCCTCCGTCAACATGCCGCCACTCTCTGGCCTCAAACTATGTCCCGAGGACCAAAGCAATTTATTCACCATGGGGGGCGGAGCAGCATGGGCATAGAAGGGCCAAAGCAGTTTGGGAATGGACTGGGTGGTTCTTCTTACCTTTCAGAAGATTCATCCAGAAAGTGCTGTAATGGAGGTCTTGCAGCTGTCCGTGGTTGCAGAGGCTTGCTGTCGAGGCTTTGCTTGGGGAGACATTCCATGTTTTCTGGGTCAGCAGCTGCTTCTTTCCACTGCTGCTCTTTCTAGGAGAGCAGACAGCAATTTAGCAGCTCTCAGCCACCACTTTAGGTCCTCGAAGTCCCATCCGGAAAGCGCTGCGCCTGAAACAACATTCCACATGGATGCTTCTCTGTGTCACAGCGCTTTCTGGATAGGACTTAGAGGACCCAAAGTGGTGGCTGAGAGCTGCTAAATTGCTGCCTGCTCTCCTAGCAAGAGCAGCAGTGGAAAGAAGCAGCTGCTGCCCCGGAGAGCAGAGATGGAGGGGAGCAGGCCCCAAAACACTCTCCATTGAGCCTTGCCAATGCGAACTAGTGGTGGGTTTATTTGAAATCCACCACTGTGTCACATGTTACAGATAGTATTACAACCAGTTGCTTAGTAATCATTTGAAGTTACAATCAATCTGGAAAAGGAAACTTACAGCCCAGATTCGAAGTTGCAATGGTCTAACCCCCTTTGTGGTCATGTGAGTCAACTTCAGGCATTTGGCAACACAGCTGCATTTAAAATAGTGTTTTACAATGGATTTGCCAAAAACCAGCACTTCCAGTTTGGTATTGTAAAAGATTCCTGAGAATACTTTGGATAGCCAGGAAAAAACAAAAAACAATCATAAAATAAATCAGACTAAAAAAAAACAAACAAAATGAGAAACATTAGCCAATTTCTAAAGTTTGTACAGTAAATTCAAATAGAGTTGAAAGGCATATTAGGAACATCACAGCAGGGTTTTCTCTATAATGAGATGCATATTAAGTTTTTTACAAAACATTCTGGCTAGTACAACTGTGTGTGCCAATCTCTCTTGTGTTGAAGTATGAGAAATCTATTTATTCAGAGCCCTGGAATGTGTAGAAGAAAACCCCTCCATTCATTCAGTTGTGTTTGGAGAACTTTTTTTCAGATAATAAGGATGAACATATTAATGGAGAGAGGACTTTTGTCTTCTTGACTGTTTATTACACTCTAAAAAATTCTGTAAAAAAAGCCTTGAAATCTCGCATTGACATTTCAGAAGTATAATTAAAGCTATACAATTCAAAATCAAATTCTTGCTTCTCAACCACACACAAGAACTTATTTATGAATAAACTAGGCATAAACTTTATGCATTGGATAATTTTTTGCACAACTGCAAAATGAGCTTTAAGAAAATATGATTTTGATAATGAAGTACAGAATAGCTATTTGTAGAGCCCCATATTTATGAATTGATCATAAAGACAGATCTAATTTGTTTTTCTTCCATCAAGATATGAATATGAATATGAAGTCTAATTTGTTTCGGTTGAGATTAAGGTATGACAGCCAGATATACAATAGTATCTGAACAGGAGCCAGCTGCTGTTATCTATTTGAACAATAAGTCATATATTGACATGATTAAATACAATAAATACAAAATAATATTTGAATTATTACATATTAGATATTCTTCCAGTTTTGGAGCAGGAAGCCTGTCAGTTGTTGCTATCTAAAAATTAGAAGGAGGTCAATCTTTCAATCAACTGCAAATTATCAGGCAATCCACTAGACCCTATAGATTTAGCAAATACCATTTTTTGCTTACATTGTACTGTTACTACATGTACTACATGACTTGATTGAATAAGATAATTTTTGATTATTTTATCTTATTATACATATTATTTTTGCATGAAAAATAATACAAAATCGTTTCTCAAATAGCATTTTAATGCTGCCAATAAATCAAACATTTTTTACTAGAACAGCATTTAAAATGCGCTGTGAAATTCTATATTGTCGATACTCTAGTTTATGGAAGTTTTAATTTTTTGTCTTTAATTTGCTAGTAGTAGGCTTCTGTATATAGAATCATCAGGGTTTGCATGATATAATAAGGGTTTGCATGATATAATAAGCTGCTATTACTTTGTCTAAATACCCTACAAATTACTTCTATCAGTTGCTGGGGTGCTAACTTGATTTATAATTCCAATGAGGATTAGGGATTTACTAACCTAGCTGATTGTGATTAGTGATCTGCAACCTCATGCTTCTTCATATTGTACTTAATACTACCCCTTGCAACCTTTTCATAATTGAAAACTGAATAATAATTTTCAGCATGAAAAAAATCAAGAATTTGCATACTTGTTTGCCTCATCATCTCATATTGAGCTAAGGAAAGCCTAGCAAATTAATTCAGCCTTACATAAGGGTTCAGATCTCTTGAACATTCAAATGAATATCTCTATATCATTCAATCACAGTTCTAAATTTAAGCAATTAATTCTAATTAAAAGTTTGCATTTGAAATATTTGTCACACATCCTAATTTACATATGGTACCTTTTTAAAAATTTTACATCTATTTCTATTTACTATTGCATGTAATAAAATCATAAAAGAAGCAATTTTTTTTTCCTAAGGAAGAAGGCATAAATGAAATGTTTCTACAATTAAGATGTAAAATATTGAATCTATCCACCCAGCTGACCGAAGTCACTGGAGAGTAAGATGAGTGTAGGATATGAGGTTTTAAACTGAGATGTGATACTTTTTGTGCTCATGAAACATTATGCCCAGTTAAAACCCATTTTGTACTGCCTACAATAAATGATAACCTTTGTTTAAGGTAACCTCTAAATTGATGATATTCAATCTATTTTATGTATATTCAATTTATACTCTATTTCTGTACTCTGGCACAGGGTCCCCAACCTATGGGCTGTGAAAGGTTTGCACCTGGGCTGTAGAAATGGTTGGTGAGCACATGCATGCGCATCCTCACTTGTGCAAGCAGCAGGCGGGCATGTGCATGCACACTATTTGCATGAGTGGCAGGCAGCATGGATGCCACTTGTGCAAATGCAGCTGGGAGTGTTGGCTGCACGAATCATCCCTCCCCCCCATCTGCAAAGACAGAAATGTTGGGAACTGCTCTAGCAAATAGTCAAGGTGACCTACATTTTTCTTCAAAGACATTTTACTTTTTTTCAGTCTTAAATCCTGTTTCTTTCATCAATTCTGTTTCAGCCTCTATTTTCTGTTTTTTGTTAATAATCTTGTCTTCTGATTATTAATTTAAAAATCTGCTAGCACCATTTTTAAAAAAAATTTTCATCAGTAATTATTTTCCTCTAATGGATCCTCCAAAACCAACAACATCAATCAATGCCCTGAACTTAGAAATTCCTTTAAAAATATTTATTAAATTGTTTCATCTTGTATCTTTATGTAATACTATCTCTGTACCCATGCTTCGTTATGAAACTATGTGATTAGGCTTAGTTTTGGGGGAGGAAAATAAGGAAAAAAATTGTGCCTCTGCCTACCAGAATCCATCAGTATTCATTTGACTAGCAACCTGTCAGTGTGTGAGAGGATTGAGGGCTGTTTGGAAACTGAAACATGGAAACTGAAACAGTATTTGCTGTGTGAGCAAGAAGAAGACAGCAAGGGGCCTCGGCATGGCTGAGCTCAACTGTTCTGTACTAAAGCTGGTTGCTGCTCTGAAACTGAAACTCCTCTCTTCTTGTTTTGCATTTGGGACAGATTTCTTTTCAGGTGGGGAGGGGGAATAGAACTCCTTAGCATCGGAGCGTGTTAACAATGATATACAAAATACTAATGCTGTGATAGTCATTTCGAAAGATCATTTCTTAGTGAGCACCTAGAAGCCAAGAGGAACATATGTGTCAAATTTCAAGTTGTAGACTTTATGGTTCTGGCGATTTTGTGATGACGCGTAAGTGGTATTTTGCTTTTATATATATAGATTTCAAGAACTAGAATAAGCAGGAAAGAAGACAATGGGCATCCCTAACTTGTCTATTTTGTATATCTCACAGTGTTTTGTTAGATCATCAGGAACAAACATTTCTGCTTTCTATAAAGTATAAATCAATCTGATCCATTTAATAAAATTCTCTCCAAAATCATATATTCCAAAACTTCAAATAGGAGGCACCAATTCAAATTGTCAAAGGTTTTCTTTTTATCTGAGAAAAAACAAAATGGCTTGTGGTTTTTCATTATGTTCCTTCAAATATTCCAACATGTCCAACACATTTCTTATGTTGTCCTTTTATTATCTTTTAGGTAAAAACTCACCCTGATCCCCATGCTTAAATTCTTGCAAAATTGTTTTCAACTTCTCAGCCAAAATTATTGTCACCAATTTATAGTTGTTATTCAATAATATCAGTAGTTTCTTGTTAAAGTTAAATCTCTTTAAATGTTAATGCTACATTAGCCATTTTTCCACTCTTCAAACATTTCCCTCCTCTGCAAAATAAAAATTGTCATATTTTTCTAAAGATTGTAAAAGTTTATCTTCAAAACATGGAGTCCATCTAGTTCAGGCACCTTTCCTGTTTTCCACTTGTTTATCACTTTGCAAAATTCCATTATTATGGGTCCATTGATAATCTCTATCTGTTTCTCTGTAATCTTTGGTTAATTTAAACATTAAATAGTTGAACAGTTGAAATTTAAACATTCAACTATTTTCTCCAGGGAAATTTCTTGCTTTTTATATAAATTGGAATAAATGATGAAATGCATTTTCATAGCCACTTTGTCTGGTATTACAATATCTCCTTCTTGTAATTTCCATATCACTTTCTTTTCTTTTTCTTTTCATAATTTGTATGTCAACCACTTCCCTGGTTTATTTGTAGACTATTTTTTTATTTTGCATAATTCATTTGTATTTCCATTTCTCCTAGTGTGAACATAGATATATTTTTTTCTTTGGTGTATTTGAGTAATTAGTATTTATTTGATTTGTCAATTGCTTACAAGATCCAGGAATAAGAATAAATATAGTTTTGAATACATGAGATAGATACTTATAAGAAAAATAAAAAAAATAGGACAGGCACAATTGGTGTGCTTATGCATGCCCCCGACAGGCCTCTTAGGAAGCGGGTGAGGTCAATTGTAGACAGTCTAAGGTTAAAGTTTCTAGGATTTGGGAAAGAAACCACAGAGTCAGGTAAAGTATTCCAAACATTGACCACTGTGTTGCTGAAGTCGTATTTTCTGCAGTCAAGTTTGGTGCGGTTAACCTTGAGTTTGTATCTATTGTGTGTTCTTGTA
>BHFT01040407.1:3266-17356 GCA_004320025.1 Laticauda laticaudata
CCCCCATTCCTTGGCAGGACCTCCAAAAGGCCTGCTTGGTTATTGATGGGATTGACTGATGGCTGCCTCTGTGTATGTGTATGTGTATGTGTGTGTGTGTGAGAGAGAGAAGATATATATCTTCTCATTGGCTCCTTGAGTGGAAAATGCCAGGGGTGGTGAATAGCTCAGCCAGATTGTCCGTTGTCTGGCCTGGAAATTTCGAAGCCCACCAAGCTGTGACCGGGAAGCAGGTGCTGGACAGAAGAGGGGGTGGGACGCTCCTTCTTCAACCCCCCCCCATGCTTAATTGCCCAATTAGCATCATGCCCCGTTAAAAGGCTAATGAGCAAGAAAACGAAGGTTGGGTCTCCGCATGAATGCAGGGAAATATTCTCTCCAGCTTGGGACTCGTCTGTGGAGGGAGTTTTTTTGTGTGTTTTGCTGGCCCTCACTGCTCAAAGATGTCCAGCCTTCTGTTCCTTTTGTTGCCCACTTTCGACTGGGACCCTCTTTGCCATGTTTGCTATCTCCCTCCCTTCCTCTCTCTCTCTCTGTCTCTCTCTTTTCCTCTCCCTCTCTCTCTCTCTCCCTCCCTTTCTCTCTTCCCTCTCTCTCTCTCCCTCTCTCACCCCTCTTTCTCTCTCTCTGTCCCTTTTTCTCTCTCCCTCCCTCTCTTCCTCTCCCTCTCCCACTCTCTCCCTCTCTCTCAGCTCCTATTGGTGGACGGCGACGCGAATCGATCAATTAAGGAAAGAAAAAGATGTGATATCAAAGCCCCCCCACCCCTTTTTCAAGCTCGGCCACACTCTCTTAAGTTTTGGCTCACTACACTTTTTGCATATTAGTATATAACAAATTTGCAATGCTGTCTGATAGATAGAAGTAATAAAATAGATGGATAATATAGAGTGTACTGAATAATAGCGAGAGGAGAATGGGTGGAATGAAGGAGAGGGAGAGAACAGAGATGAATGATAGTTAGATGAATGCATGGATAGGAGTAGATGCAGTGTGCATGAAATAGGATAAGATTAACAGATGATAGATAGATGAATACCAAAGATAGGTAGACAGGTAGATAGATAGATAGATAAATAGATAAATAGAATAATGAGAGATATGATATGAATGACAGCTCAGACACAGAGAGGAGATAGATAGAGGAGTAGGTATATGAATAATCGGGATAGGCGGAGAATAGAAGAGATATAGTGGAGGATATTGTTGAACACACCAGATAGAGATTACTGAGATAGAAGGATACGAGATAGAGATAGAGAAGTAGATCGATGACGAATGGATGGGTGGATGGATAAAGTATGATGAAATAGATAATGGATGGCGCAATGGACAGGAATTAATGGATGACATAAAGACTAAGTGTAAAGGTAATGATAGGATGGCAATGAGAGGATAAGATGGCATGGGGTGGGTGGACATGCTAGGCAGAGACTGATGAGACGAGATGAGCTAGAGGTATCAGAGTCGAGTATGATAGGAGAATATGAGTCACGTGAGATAGGTATACGAGATAAGAGGATTAGGTCCATAGGATGATAAGAGTGAGTGAGTGAGTAGATGTAGACAGACAGAGTAATGGATGTAAGAAGGCAGATCTATATAATAATGGATGGAATGGATGATATAGTTGGCTGAGGAGGTGGATGGATAGATAATCGGATCTGGATGAGTGGGTGGGTGGATGGCTATGTAAATGTATGGCTAGATATAGATAGAGAGAGGGAGAGAGGGAGAGGGGGGTAAGTAGGTAGATGAGGGGGTAGGTAGCATAGATAGAAGAAATCTGGTTGCTCCTTCCCCTGATTCTATTATCTCTCCCCTGCCTTTCTCCCCCCCCCCCCCAGTTGAACTGCTCGTGGAAATAGCTTTCAGGGCTTTTAATGAGTTGTGCACCTTGCCTGCTGTGAGACCCCAGCTGCACACCGCTCTCCCCAGAAGGCTCCCTCTTGCAAATGAGGGGAGTGGGCCATTAGCAAGCGCTTAACTAGGCTAACTCCCCCTCCAGCCCCCAGCGAAATGCAGGCGAGGCGGGATGGGGGTTCTTGACACATAATCGATACTTGGAAGTGACACTTCCCAGCTGTGGTCTCCAGCATTGGGCCCTCGCTCTGCTCAGTTGTGCCTGGGGGGGGTTTACCCCATCAAGACCCTCCTCCCCAACCTTCCTCTGACAAAGCCCCAAGCTTGAATAATTTCCTATGGCAATCCAAGAATTGCAACTTATGAGAGTCATTTAGTGACGGTTCGAAATTACAATGCCACTGAGGACTTTCTTCCACCCTGTGACTGTTGCAGTCTCTCCATGGTCCATGATCCAATTTCATCCCTGACAAGTGACTCATACTTACGACGGTTGCAACGTTCGTGGGATCACGCGATTCCTCCTTAAGGCGACCTTCCAAACGAGCAAAGTCAATGGGAAATCCAGATTCCACTTAACAACCGGATGACCAACTTATCAGTTGCAGGGATTCCCTTAATAACCGCGGCTGGAAAAGTTCGTAAAACATGGATTATAGAAGGAAACAGATCAGACATCCAGCCCTTCCTGATCAAGGAGACCGAGTGGAGCAAGTGGCCAGTTTTAAGTTTTTGGGTGTTACCCAAAAAGAGGACCTGACCTGGGGCTCACATTGCAGCCCTGGTCAAAAGGGCCCAGCAGAGATTATACTACCTGAGCGCTCTCAGGAAAGAACAACCGAATGGAAAACTGCTGAGGACCTGTCTACCGCTGCACCAACAAGAGATCTTCAACTCACTGCACCTCTGTAGGGTTTGCCAATTGCTCAGGGCAGACAGGACAGCGCTCCATGACAGGGTTAATTTCATTGCCCAGGGATCCTTGGTGCCCTCTTCCCCTCTTTGGAAGAGCTTCATCATACTCCCTGCCTTAAGAAAGTTCAAAACATCCTATTAAAATCCATCTCATCCTGGGCAGCCTTTTTTGAACGATTACCATCTGGTAGACGGTACAGAATAATAAGAACAAGCACAAATAGCTGAAAAAACAGCTTCTATCCCAGGGCAGTAGCTTTTGAATTCTGCTGCTCGTGCAGTGGTTGGTGTCGTGGGCATTTCAATTCAAGGTGTGGAGTGTGAAGGAGGTGTGTTTGTGTTTATTTTCATGGTCATGATGTGCACTGAAGGTGTGTTTGATTTCGTTAAACGAGGTGCAATGACAATAAACCAAACCAAACCAAACTAAACTAAACTTATGACCATTTTCAGAGTCAATGGGGAAGCCTGCCGGACTCTGGGAAAGCGAAAAATGGCCCCGCGGAGAGTCCCATTAGCCACGCCCACCTTGCCACACCCACCTAGCAACTGGGCAGAGAAACCAGTTGTTCAGATTTTGAATCCCACCCTGCCCACAAACCTCTATTTCCTAGGATCAGCTGTCCTGACTCTTTCCCACCCCCACCCCCACCCCGTTTCCATCAATCCAACTCAGTGTTTTTGGTGCTCCAGCAGATAAAATCATGTGCTTTCCTCTAATAAAAGTTTCCCAGCCATGTGCCACCGCCATTCCTTCAGGGACTTTATTCCTCTGCCCGTTGCTTCCTCATATCTTGGACCAAAGTGAGTCCTCAGGGACCTGGAGATCGGATTCCAGATGTTCTACATGGACATGAGAGCTGGTCATCCGGGTCTCTCAAGTGGCATTAAGAGGAAGGAGGAGGGGTCAGGTGAGATGAGCTCCTCCAGGGAGACCACCAAACGGGACTCTCTGTCCCCAAAGTGCAACTGGAAAAGCCAGCTGCACATACTCTGTGTGGACATGGCATTTTGTACTCTTGGGGGAACATCATGTCTGATCATTTTTTATTTGATTTATTTCATTTGTCAATGGCTTACCAGATAATAGGTATAAGTATAAACATGAGTAAGAATACAGGAAATAGGTACGAATAAATGGGGACAATAGGACAAGGATGGTGTTCTTATGCGCGCTCCCTTACAGACTTCTTGGGAATGCGTATCCCCTCCCTTCCTTTCTCTCCTCCCTCCATTCTTTTCTCTCCTTCCTTCCTTCCTTCCTTCCTTCCTTCCCCTTCCCTCCTTCTTTCTTTCTTTCCTTCTTTCTTTTATTTTTATTTATTTATTTGATTTGTCAACTGCATACAAGATAATAGGTATAAGTATAAACATGAGTAAGAATACAGGAAATAGGTGCTAATAAATGGGGACAATAGGAGAGGGATGGTAGGCATGGTGGTGCGCTTATGCACGCCCCTTACAGACCTCTTAGGAATGCGTATTCTCTCCCTTCCTTTCTCTCCTCCCTTCATTCTTTTCTCTCCTTCCTTCCCCTTCCTTGTTCTCCTTCTTTCCTTCCTTCTTTTATTTTTTTGTTTATTTTTTTTGTTTGATTTGTCAATCGCTTACAAGATAATAGATGTAAGTATAAACAGGAGTAAGAATACAGGAAATAGGTACGAATAAATGGGGACAATAGGACAGGGATGGTAGGCACAATGGTGCACTTATACACGCCCCTTACAGACCTCTTAGGAGTGGGGTGAGGCCAATAGTGGATAGTTTGAAACCAGGTTCAATAGCAGTCACTGGGAGAGGATCTTGGAGTCTTAGTGGACAACGAGCTAAATAGGAGCCAGCAGTGTGCAGCAGCAGCAGCCAAAAAAGCCAATGCAATCCTAGGTTGCATTAACAGAGGGAAGTTTCACCCAGTCTGTGTACTTTGGTTTTTCTTACCTAAGTGTGAAAGTTGATAAACGTAATATTAATGTAAACTTTAAGAGGAAAAGACTATAGATTTTGTGTGCAAAAAATATGTACCAACTGACACACTGTACAATTGAAAGAAGGTTTTATTTGTTGTTTTATGTTTTTGTTTGTTTATGTTTGTTGTTAAAAAAGAACTTTTTATAAAAAAAGAAGAATTTCATTTTATTAGATATGGCCCAGTGTTCTAGTCTGTCAAGATCCATCTGGATCTTGAGACTGTCTTCTTAGGTGTGAGCTATTCCTGCCAGCTTTGTGTCATCTGCAAATTTGGATTCAAGGGGAAGATAAGGGAGTAGATTCAGCAATTACTTCTATAACTTCTCAGGACCCGCTAAGATGGAACCTTGGATATGATGATGCATTTGAATGGTCACTAAATGAACTGTTATAAGTCGAGGACTACCTTACCTGTACTTCACTCCCTTCTCTTCCCCAAAGCTGCTCTCTGAATCCAATCGGAGGCAGGAACAGATTCTCCCCAATCGTGTCTCTTTTCCATTGTTTGCTCCCTTTCGCTTAAGAGAGTGTGAGAATTGCAGGCCTGACCTTTTGCAGAAAGACACACACACACCCCCCCCAAGCAAGTGTGTATTTGCACAGACCCACTTCTGGACTGAGTGATATTTAAGAGCAGCCTTGCAGCCAAGGGACTTCCCAAGCTTCAGCTCAGCCCCCAAATCTCCACTGTTTTGCTGGCATTTCTGAATTCCTTTCCACAGGTTGCTGGATTTCTGAAGTCAGCTTTACGGGAAGCAAGAGGCCAGCTGGCTATTTTCTTTGGCCTTGGATAAAATGCAGGAGGAACAAGGATCAAATATTGTGTAGCTTTCGGAAGGATAACTATGGAGAGGAGAGCTTGAAATTTTACTTACTGATTGATGGATTGATATCCAATCTTGATTACCGTTATCATAATTATTATTAGACTTATAGAGGCATGGTGGCACAGTGGTCAGAATACAGCACTGCAGGCTACTTCTGCCACCTGCCAGCAGTTTGGCTGTTTGATCCTGATCTGCTCAAGGTGGACTCAGCCTTCCATCCTTCCAAAGTCGGTAAAAAGAGGACTCAGATTGTTGGGGGGCAAGAGGCTGACTCTGTAAACTGCTTAGAGAAGGCTGTGAAACACGGTGAAGCAGCATATAAGTCTAAGGGCTTTTGCTAAGAAGGAAGGAAGGAACGAATGAAGGAATGAGGGAAAGGGAGTGACAGAAAGAAGGAAGGAGAGGGAGGAAAGGAGTGAACTAAGGAGAGGGAGTGAAGGAAGAAAGGAAGGAAGGAGAGGGTGAGAAGGAAGGAAGGAGAGGGAGAGAAGGAAGGAAGGAGAGGGAGAGAAGGAAGGAAGGAGAGGGAGGGACTGAAGGAGGGAGGGAGAGGGAGGGAAGGACAGGGAAGGAAGGAGAGGGAATGAAGGAAGGAGGGAGGGAGAGGGAGGGAATGAAGGAAGGAGAGGGAGACAGGGAAGGAAGGAGAGGGAGTGATTGAAGGAGGGAGGGAAAGGGAGGGAAGGACAGGGAAGGAAGGAGAGGGAATGAAGGAAGGAGGGAGGGAGAGGGAATGAAGGAAGGAGGGAGGGAGAGGGAGGGAAGGAAGGAGAGAGAGGGAAGGAAGGAAGGAAGGAAGGAAGGAAGGAAGAGCTGTGGTGGCGCAGTGGTAAGATTGGAGTATTGCAGGCTAATTCCTGCTGGCTGCGGGCAGTTCAAACCTGAACGGCTCAAGGTTGACTCAGCCTTCCCTCTTTCCGAGGTCGGTAAAATGAGGACCCTGATTGTCACGGGCAAGAAGCTGACTTGCTAAGGACTATCTGCATTTGTAAGAAAGGGAGACAAAGAAAGAAGATTGGAAAATGAACTGGAAATACAGTCAGGAGCCTTGGAGAAGAAATTTGCAGAAATGTCTCCCCATTGCATCTTTGTAAAAGAGGCAGCTGAGCGAAATAATCACATTCTTCTCTTATGATATTGTGATAAATCTTGGAGGGTTGTATTGTTTCAGTGCAGGGATGTTTCTGTGATCTGATTAGGGGTTGTGGATGTTCTTTTCCCGGCAGTCCTTGACTTACAGCCAGGGGTGGGATTCAATTTTTTTAACAACCGGTGCTGTGGGCATGGCTTAGGTGGGGGGCATGGCTTGGTGGTCATGTGACTGGATGGACATGGCTTGGTGGTCATGTTATTGGCTGGGCGTGGCCAACTCAATATCACTCACATTGAGGCACGCATCTCCTCACCAGGCCTCTCATGATTGTGGGGATGCTGCAACAGCCGTAAGTGTGAAAAATGGTCATAAGCATTTTTTTCAGTGCCATTGTACCTTTGAATGGTCCCTCCACACAAGCAAAGGACCAGCAAAGGAGGGGGGAAAAACTTCAGAGAAGTTCCAGAGATAGGAAGTCTTAGTCCTGCCAAGAATGTGATCAGGGTTAACGGAGAGACAGTTTCTATAAGCAACACCAGAATGTTTCCTTCCTGCCTTCCTTACAGGATTAGGCCAGTAATTTCTTCTCACAACTGGTCCTCTGAACTGCTTAGAATGTTAACAACCGGTTCAAGCGAATAGGTGAGAACTGGGAGAATCCCAACCCTGCTTATGACCACAATTAGGATCAGAATTTCATTGTTGTTTAACACCTTGTTTAGCAATGGATGTTCTGCCAATTGTGGTTGTAAAACAAGGACTACCTGGAGAAGAACATCAGTTATGCCTGATTTTAGATCTCTCTCTTTTTTTGGCCACGGTTGTTAAGCAAGTCACTGCAGTTCTTAAGTGAATCGCTGGTTGTTCAGTGAATCCGGCTTCCTGCATTAACTTTTGCTTGCCGGAAGGTAATTGGGAAGGTCACAGTTGGTTATATTGTGCCAGAATTAACCTTGTGACAAGGGTCTGATGGAAAGAACCATAAAGCAGGCCACAAACTCATGCAGTGAGGCAGCGGGCATGCTCATCTGGAGCTCTGGGATTATAGAAAACCAAAAATTTCTCATACCCACATGCAAAACATATATGCATTTCGTATGATACATATAGGTACATAAACACAGTTTGGTCAATAGCATTCCCTGAATTGTTATGATTTATACTGTTTCCTAGTATGATTTGATTGCTTGTTGTACCCTATGACCATTATTAAGTTATGTACCTTATGATTCTTGATGAAAGTGTCTTTTCTTTTATATACACTGAGAGCATTTGCACCAAGACAGATTCCTTGTGCGTCCAATCACACTTGGCCAATAAAGAATTCTGTTCTGTTCTGTTCTGTTCTGTTCTGTTCTATTCTACTATTCTATTCTATTCTGTTTTATTCTATTCTATTCTATTCTATTCTGTTGTATTCTATTCTATTATACTCTACTCTACTCTATTCCTAATTCTTATTCTATTCTATTCTGTTTTATTCTGTTCTGTTCTGTTCTATTCTACTCCTAATTCTTATTCTATTCTATTCTATTTTCCATTCCATATTCTATTCTATTCTATTCTATTCCTAATTCTTATTCTATTCTATTCCTAATTTTTATTCTATTCTGTTCCTAATTCTTATTCTATTCTATTCTATTCTACTCTACTCCTAATTCTTATTCTTATTCTTATTCTATTCTATTCNTTCTATTCTGTTCCTAATTCTTATTCTATTCTATTCTATTCTACTCTACTCCTAATTCTTATTCTTATTCTTATTCTATTCTATTCTATTCTGTTCTGTTTTATTCTATTCTATTCTATTTTATTCTATTCTATTCTTCTAAGCGGAGAGCAGACCACAAATTCATACAGAGATGGGCAGGCACACTCCTCTGGAGCTTTGGGATTATAGAAAGTACTACATTTCACATAGCCACACACACAAGTACACACCCACAACCACACCCAGGGCAGAGGTGGGTTTCAGAAACTTCGGCGACTGGTTCTCTGCCTGGTTGCTGGNATGGGCAGGCACACTCCTCTGGAGCTTTGGGATTATAGAAAGTACTACACTTCACATAGCCACACACACAAGTACACACCCACAACCACACCCAGGGCAGAGGTGGGTTTCAGAAATTTCGGCGACTGGTTCTCTGCCTGGTTGCTGGGTGGGTGTAGCTAGTTGGCCTCTTGCACCACAGGCCAGTTTCCAGCCTTCTGGAACTTCCAGGAGGCCCATTTTTCATCCTCCCTGGGCTCTGGAAGCTTTCCTTGAGCCTCTGGGAGGGAGAAAATGGCCTCCCCCAGTCTCCGGAGGCCCTCTGGAGGCTGGAAATGGGCCTGTTTTCGGCCTTCTGGAAACTCCAGGAGGCCCATTTTTTGCCCTCTCCGAGCCTCTGCGTGAGCCCCGTACATACCTGGGATCCAAAACGGATCACAGGGGGACAACTGGGAGGGGAGGGGCCAGCCAGGAGTGGGATTTGCAGGTTCGCTGAACCGGCCATCAAATTAGCAACCGGTTCGCTACCAGTTCGCCTGAACCGGGACGAACCGAACCGGTAGCCGCCGACCCCCCTGACACACAGAAACTCCATTTGGTCAATATAATTCCTCTTACCTACAAAGCCAACAACAAACTCATGCAGAAAGGTGGCAGGCCCACTCTTCTGGAGCTTTGGGTTTGTTTAAAAAAATAATAATAATCCTAAATTTCACACCCCCACGCATACACAACCGGACACAGCCTCCCACACAGTTTGTTCTTCTTCCAACAAGGGGCGAGAAACGGTGCCCTCTTCTATGCCTTTGATTTGGCTTTGTGCTTGAATCGTAAATTAAGTAATATATAATAGAGTAGGCAGGCTGGGGGTCCCTCGGCTTAGGGTGGGCTCGCCCAGTTGGGGGAAACAACGCGCTTTGATTTATCCTGCCTGTCCAAAGAGATGTAAGCAGATTGAGAAACATTGCTTACGTCCAAATTTGGGGGTCTCTGAAACCCCTTCTCCCAGCTGCAACCTCCTTCTCCCTCCTCCCCTGCTTTTCACATTTTTCTTTCATCTCCTCCACCAGTCCTGTTTTTTGGGGGTGTTTTTTTCTTTTCTTTTTTTTTTTGCAAAGCTGGGTCCAGCTGTTGAGAGTGGATTTAAAGCTTCTGTGGGACAGCAGCCAATACCCCCACCTATCCATCTGCCTGGCCAAACGGAGGCGTCTTGGCAACACTTCAACAACAATATGTCCGAGGACAGGCCACGGAGTCCTCTTGGCTGCAACGGGTCCCATGCGGCATGTCGGGGAGGCCAGACAAAGCCCCGTGGAAATTCACAGCTTGGCTGTTTTGGAGATGGGACGGCAGAGGCTCCTGGAATAAGATATGGCCAGCCGAGACCAGACAGATCTCGTTAAAAGCCAATTTAGGGAAAAAAAACCATGTGTGGTTTGGGGAGAATGGGTCAAAATCTGTTTGAAAGTCAAAGGTATTCCAAAGAGGGAACGAAGCTCCTGGCTGGTCCCAAAAGGGAACATTGATGTCAGGATTGGTAGACTTCCTTGGGCGGATTTTGTTTGTTTGTTTGTTTGTTTGTTTGTTTTTATTTTTACTTTATTTATATAATTTATTTATATATAAGTTTACTTATTTATTTTCTGTTCTTTGCTATTTGAATAAATAATTCAAGGTGAAAAACGCACCAAGCACTCCGACCATCTCCTATTTTCCCTTCCCTCACAACAACCCCGTGAGGCAGGCTGAGCTGAGAGAAGGTGCTGGGCCAAAGTCACCCAGGGAGGGTGAGAGGGTGAGACGGAGGAAGGAAGGAAGAAGAGAAAGAGAAGGAAGGAGAAGGAGAAAGAAAGGAAAGGGGAAAGGAAGAAAAGAAAGGAGAAAGGAAGAGAGAAGAATGGAAGAAAAAAAAGGAGAAAGGAAGGAATAGAAAAGAAAGAGAGAGAAAAAGAAAAGAAGAAGGGAAGGAAAGAGGGAAGGAGAAAGAAGAAATAAAAAAGGAAGAGAAAGAGAGAGAGAAAGGAAGAAATACGAAGATGGAGAAAAGAGAAAAAAGGAAGGAAGGAGAAAGAAAGCAAGCAAGGAAGGAAGAAAAAAGAACAGAAAGAAGAAAGAGAAGGAAGAAGAAAAGGAGAAAAGGAAGGAGAAAGGAAGGAACAGAAAGAGGAAGAAAGATAGAGAAAGGAAGGAAGGAAGAAGGGAAGGAAGGAGAGAGAAGAAAGGAAGAAAAGGAAGGAAGGAGAAAGGAAGGAAGGAGTAGAGAAAGAGAGAGAAAGGAAGGAAGGAAGGAAAGAGAGAGAGACAGAGAAAGAGGGAGGGAGGAGAGAGGGGGGGGAGATTTTGAAATGAGTTGGTCTTTTTCTGCTTAAAATCTTTGCATGGTGGCTCAGCTCCTGTATATGCCGCCTTCCTCGGCCACCTCTAGACTTCTCTTCACGGGAGGTGATTAAATCATAAAGCCCAACCACAATCGTGCCTGATAGCCATTCATTAAAGATGGCCAGTGCAATCTACCGGGGAAGTCCAGGCCCGTGATTTCAATCATCCCGCCATTCAGTCTGATTTCTGCCTCATTAGCAAGAAACAAAAACAAGACTGAAACCCCAAATTGCATGCCGCCAGACTTTTGTCCCTTCTGGCTTTTTGCTGAAATGCACATTTTTCTTTTTTAGGCAAGGATTGAGCAAAAAAAAAAAAAAAAAGGGATTTTTTTTAAAAAATCATGGAAATTTTGCTCAATTCACCTCAACCTTTGCATGCATTTAAATTTGGCCACTTGAAGACGGCTGGACTCCCAGAATTCCTCTTCCTTCTTCTCATACATCTTCCTTCCTTCCTTTCTTCTTTCGTTTTCCTCCCTTCCTTTGATCCATTTTCTTCCTTGCTCTCCTCTTCCCATACATCTCCTTCCTTCTTTTGTTTTCTTCCCTTCCTTTGATCCATTTACTTCCTTCCTTTCTTCTTCTCATACATCTCCTTCCTTCTTTCCTTTTCCTCCCTTCCTTTGATCCATTCCTTCCTTCCTTCTTCTCAAACATCTCCTTCCTTCCTTTTCCTCCCTTCCTTTGATCCATTTACTTCCTTCCTTTCTTCTTCCCATGCATCTCCTTCTATCCCTCCCTCCCGCCATCTTTCCTTTCCTTTCCTTTCCTTTCCTTTCCTTTCCTTTCCTTTCCTTTCCTTTCCTTTCCTTTCCTTTCCTTCTTCACTCTCCCTCCCCCCAACCCTCCCTCCTTCCCTCCATTAATTTCTATATCACCTTACTTCCTAAGTAACTCAAGGCAGAAATTTGGAAATTTGCATTCACAGCTGCAATTGTGGAAATGCTCAGCCAACTTTAGCATCTCCAGTAATCCAAGTAGGTAATGCCATTTGTTGGTGTTTGGATGGGAGGCCACAAGGAGATGGCTGGCTGGGAAATTCTGGGAGCTGGAAGTCCACTTGTCTTCAAGGGGCCAAGGTTGAAAAACACTGACCTAAGCCATGATCCATTGCAAAATGTGGAGCAAATCTAATTGTTAAACATCTCTAAGTTAGATGGCCATCAAATGTGCAGAGAATTGAAGAGGTGAAGACATAGAGCAGAATTTTTCCAACCCTGGCAGGTTGGAGATATGTGGACTTCAACTCCCAGAATTCCCCAGCCAGCTGGGCTCCATTGCAGAATGTGGGTATCTGTACAGATAGTCTTCAAACCTTTCCACCACAATGGAACCCAAAATTTTCATCGCTAAGCGAGGCAGCTGCTCAATGGGTTTTTTGCCCCATTATGCAACCCTTCTTGCCACAGCAGTTCAGTGAATCACTGTGTTAAGTTAGTCACACCGTTGTTAAGCGAATCTGGCTTCCCCATTGATGTTGCTTGTCAGATACTCTCCAAAGGGGATCACATGACTTCGGGATCCTGCGACCGTCATAAATATGAGCCAGTTGCCAAAAGACTGAATTTTGATCATGTGACCATGAGGATGTTGCTGTTCTGCCCCAGGCTTCATCAAGCGTAATTAATCACCAACTTGTTTTAAAAGCAAAACCTATTTTATTGCAAGGCTGGGTATTGCTTCCATTCCCAGCTGGAGCTAATCTTAAACAGTTCCCCAGGATAAGCACCCACCTTTCGGTTCTGTGGAATCCTGCCAAAAACATAAGTATCCAATCAACTATAAAAGAAACCAACCGAAGTACAAGAAAAAAACAAACCAAAGTACACAGACCTTCAAAGATGTCCCAGAACCAATACAACTACTTTGCTTCCTGCAAAGGATTCGTCATTTAGGTCTGACTTTTATCCCTTATGGGAGGGACCATCACCTCCCAGTCTTACTCCGAGTCACCCCTTTTGTTTCAGCTGCTCTCTCCTTCTAGCAGCTCTGCGCATAGATGCACTGGGAACAAGCTTCCTCTGTTCCTCTGCCTTGCTGCTGCCAGACTCCAAAGGCTCCAAAGGCAGCACCCCACTCCCAAATGTTCCCTGCCCCATCTCTGCATTGGATGCAGGACCTTCGTCCGAGTCCTCTCCAGATTCCCTGACTGGTCCCCGTTCTTCCCCACTGTCCAATTCCACTGCTGTCTGCACCACAAAGCTGCAATGGCCGTAAATGTGAAGAATGGTCATAAGTCCCTTTCTTCAATACCATTGCAATTTTGGACAGAGACTAAATGAATGGTTGGAGGGAGGAAAAAAGCAGCATATAAATAAATCTGTGCAAGATCTGTTCTGTGCATTTCCCAGTTTATTTACTGCAGAGTCTATCAAACTATAGAAACTCATAAACTACCCCAATAAACATCAAAGTAACAACAGTAAAAAAGCCACACCAGACAGAAATATGCAAATGTTCACAGACACACATGCATATATGTCCTGCTAGAAATTCAGAGGTATTAACCATATTAGCAGCAACACTGAAACTAATTAAAACAAGGTAAGGGGGAACAGAAGAAAACAAAGCCTTGATAATTGTACCATAAATAGAAGAACGGAAAAACAAAAAACAAAAACGGCAAAGAGATTTATTTGTTAGGGTGGTTTCCTTGACCTGTTTTTAATTTTGAAGACTTATTATTTTTATTTTCTGTTACACATTTAATGGGATCTCTTGCTTGCCACGCAGTTTTTCATTTCTTGATGTGATCCTAATGTAAGAGAAGTGTAGAAAAAAACCATGCAATGCATCAGCTGTGCATTAATATGCATACATACATACATACATACATACATACATACATACGTAGGATTCAAATTTTTAACAACTGGTTCTATGGGCCTGGCTTAGGTGGTGGGCATGGCTTGGTGGTCATGTGACTGGATGGACATGGCTTGGTCATGGCTGGGCGTGGCCAACTCAATATCACTGACATCGAGGCACACATCTCCTCACCTGGCCTCTCATGACTGTGGGGATGCTGCAACAGTCATAAGTGTGAAAAATGG